>SRPU01000677.1:0-15115 GCA_018360185.1 Claviceps lovelessii | reverse complement strand
TATACTTATAAGTAGTATATTTTATACTTACCCCTATAAATTAAAAAAAAAAATATATTAATAAAAGAATAATAGCTACCTTATAATAAGTTACTTACTATTAAAGGGGCTATATACTATAGAAATAAGTATACTAGCTATAATATACTATAGCTATAAATTATATTTCTCTTTATTATTAATAAAAGCTTTAGGCTATAACTTTTAGGTATAAACCTAATACTTATAATATAAATAAGGAAGTTTTTCCTTATTAATAGTAAGAGTATAGCTATTAGTATTAAACTATAGCTACTAATAAAATATAGAGTACTTATATTATAATTATTATAATATTAGGGATAGGATTAAGTTTTATAATAATATAGTAATAGTATTTTATTAAAGAAGTTTAATTTTTAGGGGCTATAATAAACTAACTAAAGGTTAGTAGTAAAAAAGTAAAGAAGTAGCTAAGTACTTATAAAGAATTTATTAAAAAAAAAAATAAAAAAAAGAAAGGCTTATTATAAGAGTAAAGGTAAGTAATAAAGTAATAAGTAATAATTAAAAAAATAAAATTAGTAAAATAAAGAAAAGAAAGTAAAAAAAAAGTAGTAACCTTACTAAAAGCTTATAAAGAAAAAAGACTTATAATTAGTAATAAGGATAATAAAGGAAAAAAGGTAGAAAAAGAAGGGAAAAAGAGAGTATTTTTATAGTTATTAGGGAGCCTATAAAGATAAGGGTATTATATATAAAAGTAATTCTAATTAAGTAATTAATATACTTAAATTAGTAAATTATAGTATAGTAATAATAGCCTAGCTATATATTAGTAGTTATTACTAGCTATACTAATAAAGTAAGTTTCTAACTTAATAGTAATACCCTAAAAAAGAAGGGGGCTAGCTATATTAAACTATCCCCTTCTATAATATAATAAATTAAAGCTATTATAATAATTATATAAAAAGCTAGCTATATTACTATAGCTTACTTTAAGCCTTAAATTAATAAAGTAAAAAAGAAATAAAATATTTAAATAAGTTAAAGGCTAGGTAAGTAAGATAAGGAAAGAAAGAGAATAAATTATAATACCTAGTAGGTATATTACTATATTACTATAACTTCTTAGTATAAGAAAAAGTAAGGTTTTAGAAAAAATAAGGCTAAAAGATAATGCTATAATATAATAACTATAGACTAGTAAATTAAAATACTTATAAGAAAAATACTTTTAATAAGCAGTATAGTAGTAGTATAGTTACCTTAACCTATTAAAGATATACTAGTTAAAAGTTATAACTAAGTATAGTTAGTAAGATAGGTAATAAAAAGTAAGGGTATTTTTAAATTTAGCTTTATAAGAGAATAAGCTTAATAGTAAAGGTAGTCTTTAGTCTATAGGGAAATAAGTATAATAGTAAGGGAAGTAAAGCTATTATAAAGACCTTAGGTAAATAGTAAAATAATAGCAAGCTTTTAATATAATTATAAATTACTAAGAAAAGGTAATAAAAGGCAGTCTTTACTTTATAGAGAAATAAGTATAATAGTAAGGGAAGTAAAGCTATTATAAAAACCTTAAGTAAATAGTAAGATAGTAGCAAGCTTTTAGTATAACTATAAATTACTAAGAAGAGGTAATAAAAGGTAGTTTTTACTCTATAGAGAAATAAGTATAATACTAAGGGAAGTAAAGCTAATATAAAAGCTACTAATAAGCAGTAAGTAAGCTATAAGCTATTTATAAAACTATAATTAAGGGTAATTATAAGGAAAGAGGGGATATTTTATTATAACTATTCCTTACTAAAGCTTTATATATAGCTAGCTTTATAAGACCTAAAGGGGGTATAGAAGTTATAAGGTATATAGTGCCCTTACTATAACCTAGCAGCGCACTAAGAAGGTATATAAAAGAAGAAGCGTATATATTTATATAATAGGGTAAAGATTTATACCTTTAAACATTACCCCCTATCTAGCAGCTACGTTGCAGTGCATCTTCTGTGTCTTAGTCTTCACTCCACTAAGCAGTATCCCATATCCAGCCTTGACACTAAGCCTAATAGCTAGTACCTCTACTACTAAAACTATATAGAAAAAACTTAAGAGTAAAGGGGAAAACTAATATATAACTATTTTACTATTTATAGTAAAGCTATAGTAGCCCTACTTTAGTTTTAACTATATATTAAGTTATTCTACTAGCTAAGCTTAACTAGCTATATAAAAAGTATATAATATAAAACTATAATTAAAAGAAGTTAATAAAGGTATAAAAAGGTAGTAAATTACCTATAAGGGTAGTTTATATATTATAATAAGGTACTTTAAAGGCTTAAGTTAAGTATTATATTAGCTTTTTATGTTTTTTATTAATTTATTACTACCTTTTTTAAAACTTTTTACTAGCTTTTATACCTTAATAGTATAACTATACTAATTAATAGCTAATTATCAATAAACTAACTACTAGCTAACTATTTTATATAAAGAAAAATAATAATTATAATAGCTACTGTTTTTCCTTATTTTTAGCTTTTTTTTTCTTTATTTATTACCTTTATTATAAATATACCCTTATTTTTATTATTATAATACTACTACTATAATACTACTTTACTCTAACAATAGTATTAATAAAAATACTATTTTATTTAAATAAAGTTATGATTTAAAAAGCAGGTATTTATTTTAATTTAATATATTATTACTACTTACTTATAATATAGCTAGGCTAACTATAGGTTTAGCTTTATAAAGCTTACTTATTATTATTATTATTAATACCCTAGTTAGGCTAAGCCTAATAGCTAGTACCTCTGCTACTAAAACTATATAAAAAAAACCCTAGAGTAGGGAGGAAAATCTATATATAACTATAATAGTATTTGCTATAAAGCTAGAGTAGCCCTACACTAGTTCTAACTATATATAGTTATATACTACTAGCTAAACTTAACTAGTATTATAAGAGAGTATATTATAAAATAAGAATTAAAGTAGGTTAGTAGAGGTATAGTAAAGTAGTGGATTACCCTTAGGGGTAATTTATATATTATTATAAGTTACTTTAGTAACTTTTATTAGGTATTATATTAATTCTTTACTATTTTCTTTAGGTTACTACCTTTTTACTAAAAACCTTTTACTAGTTTTTATACCTTTATAGTATTAGCTATATTAGCTAGTAGCTAGCTATTAGTAAACTAATTACTAGCTAACTATTAGTTATATAAAAAAGAAAGAAATAATTATAAAAGCTACCTTTTTTTTTATTTTTAGCCTTTTTTCTTTTTTTGTTTTTTATTAATTACTTTTATTATAAGTATACCCCTAATTTTTTTATTATAATAATGCTACTATACTACTGCCTTTAACTAACTACAGTATTAATAAAGATACTATTAATAAATAAAATTATTATATTAAAGGTAAGTACTAATTTTAACTTAATATACTACTACTACTAATTTATAGTATAGCTAGGCTAGCTAAAGAACTAGCTTTATAAAGCTTACTTAATATAAGCTAAAGATATTAAAAAATAATACTATTATACTAAAGGTTAGTACTCCCTCTATACTTATACTACTACTATCTTTAATTTATATAAATACTAGTAATATATACTTTAAGTATATAAAAATAAAAAAAACTTATTTAAATATAAATGCTTTACTTTTTATTTATATTAATAGCTAATTAGTAGCTAATTAATACTATAGCTAAACTAAAATATTATATTATATTAAAAAACTATTAAGTAAGTAATAAATATATAGAATTTTTATATTTTTAAAGAGTTTATTAATATAAGTATACTATAGTTTAGTTATAATATTATTATAATACTAGTATAATACTAACTTAAAAATAAGCTAAGGAGTATAATACTATTTAAAAGGAGATATAATAACTTATAAAGAAGATAGAGATAGCTACTATAGTAATAGTATAGCTATTTAGTAGTATTATAATAATTTTAGCCTTAACCTAAGTTAGAGGTAAAATATTACTAAAGGCCTACTATATTACTAATATACTAAAGAAATATAATAACATTCTATAGAAAATCTATAAGCTCTACCTAATTATAATATAAAGCTATATTAATAAAAAGAAAAAGGGGTAAAAAAAAAGAAAGAGAAAAATACTAATAAAAAGTAAGGTTAGGGCTAGTATAAGTATACTATATTTATAATAAATTATTTTAGCTACTATTTTTTATTTTTTATTTAATATAATTTATAGATTAAAGTATTTTAAGCTAACTATAATATTACTATAGCCTTTTATTATTTTTACCTTTATACTATACTAAGTACCTTACTATACTAAATTCTTAATATCTTTAGCTTATTATTTTTATAAATTATATATAAGCCTAAACTAAGAAATATACCTAGTTAAAATAATTTATTTTATAAGTATAGTAGCTAGCTTATTTCTTTTAAGGGCCTTCTTAATTTTATATTAGTTATATATTAATAGTATACTTATTTTTATAGGGTAAAGGTAGTTAAAGTTTTTATAAAAAAGTAAGATATAATAGTAGTTTTTATTATTAGTTTAATAGCTATATATTAGTAAATCTATTTTAAAAATATAGTAATTATAAAAAATAGTATTAAGCTTAATTTATTTTATATATATTTAAATAAGTACTATAGATTTATACTTAGTAAGGCTAAAGTAAATATAAACTATTTTAATAATAAAGGTAAAGTTAGGGTTAAGCTTTATTACTCTATATTTAATTTAAGTTTAGTATACTTATATAATAGCTTTCTTTTAATATTAGTAGTTTTTTTACTTTAAAATAAGTACTTTAGCTAGAAATAGTTTTAAAAAATAATTAAAGAGCTAGTTTAAAAATAATATATAGTTTAAGTAGTTATTAGAATTTAAAGGGTATTTATACTTATAATATACTTATTTATAATAAAGTTAAGCTACTATTATAATATAAGTATTTTAGATTTTATTAGCTATACTATTAGCTTTAATTTAATAATAAAAGTAAAGTAAGTAATAGTTAAGGTAAAGATTAATTAAAGCTATAGCTAATTTAGTTTTAATAAAGGCTTATAATATAGCTTTAAAGGTATTAATAATTATCTTTAAGTATTTAGTTTACTTAAAAATAAATACTTTAGCTATTTCTTTTACTTTACTATTAATTACTATAAAGGTATAGTATAATTCTATACTATAAGTAATAATACTTTAAATTACTTATATATATAATAAGTATATATTTTATAGTAAATAACTCTATATTAATACTACTAGTAATATAAGTATAAGCTACTACTATATTAATTTTAACTTAACTTAACTTTAATATATTTTTTAATATAATTTATAGTAAATCTAAACTTTTAAAAAGTAAGTAAATTAAACTAGCTATATTATATTTTTACTAAGTTAAACTAAAGTTATAATTATAATATAATATTTTATAAAATATATAAGTTTACTTTTTTTAGGTTAAATTTAAAGCCTAACTCTAAGAATTAATCTTAGTAAATTACTTATATAGCCTTAAGGTAGCCTTATATTCCTTTTACTATATAATTATATATTAAAATATTTATATTATTAAAGAAGCCTATAATTAATATAAACTATATTACTTAAAGCTTAGTATATAATAATATAATATAAAGTAAGAAAAGAATAAGGAAAATAAGGAATTCTTATAATACCTTTATAGTAATAAGTAAAGGGCTAATAGTTTTATTATTAAAAAAAAAATAATATACTTAGTAGTAAAAAAGTAAGTTTATACTATAATTTAGGTAGGGATACTAATAATAATAAGGGTATAAGTAAGCTACTTATAGTAAATAATATTAAAGGCTATTAATATATTTAGCTAAAGTAGTAATATAATATTACTATAATACTATACTATATATATAAATTTTATTAATATATTTAATATAACTTCTATAAATTAATTTATTTTATTACTTATTTATAAATTAGGTAATACTTTATTTAATTTAGCTATAAAGATAAGCTAACTTACTATTACTACTTTTATAACTTTACTAACTATACTAAAGAGTAAAATTAAATACTAAGCCTTTACTCTTTATTATTTTATTAAGGTTTTATTTAGTTTATAAAAAATAATAACTTTTACTTATTAAAATAAAGCTAGGTAGTAATTAATATAATAATATATATTTAGTAAGTAAGTAAGGGTTTATACTAATAGCTTACTATAAACTTTAAAGTAGCTTATTAAGAATTTATTAAGTTTAAGTATTTTTTAATTAAATAAGCTTTTTATAATATTATAAATCTTATTAGCTTTAAATTAATTTTTAATTAAAAATATAATAATATTAAAGTAGCTATTTAAATTACTTAATATATTATTAAGTTAAGCTTAAAAGAAAGAAAAGAAGTATTTAGCTAAAGTAGTAGCTTTTTTTTAGTATATTTTAATAGTTATAATTTTTATACCTTTACTTTAAAAAAAGGGGGGATTTATTATTATTTTAGTAATAAGCTATTATAAAGCTATACTTAGTATTTAAGCTTTTAAAGGTTTTTATATTAAATAGTTATAGCCTTAACTACTATATACTAAGCATTATACTATTTATTATAAATAACTTAATTTTATATTTATACTATATTAATTATATACTACTAGTTCTTTTTAGTATAAAATACCCTTTACTATTATAATACTCTTTTAGTATTTTAAACTACTTTCTTAGTATATTAGTTTTACTATAAATTTAGCTTAAAACTACCTTAAAGTTCTTTTAAAATTACTAGGTTTATAATAAATTAAAGTTTAGCTATTAACTATTCTATAAAGTAATTAATTTATTTTAGTAAATAAAGCTAAGGCTTTATAATATTAGGTTAAAACTATATTATAGCCTTTATAGTAATAAGGTTATTATTTATATATAACTACTTAAACTAGGGTAAATAGTTACTATATAGCCTAGGGCTAGTGCTTATATAAATTAGCTATAATATATAGTTAAACCTAATAAGGTTTAGTTCTTTTAAAAAGTTAATATTTATACTATAAGTAGCTTAAATATAATTAATAATATTATTTCTTTTTTTTTATATTTTTTATATTACTTTACTTTATAATATTATAAGTTTAAGTTATTATTACTTTATTAATATAAAAAGTATATTATATTTTATTAAGATTTAATTATAATAATTCTAAAGTAAGTAGTATTAATTAAAATTACTAATAAATATACTATAATTAAAGGGTAGGGCTAATATAAATTTAAGTAAGAGTAAAGTTTAGCTACGTTTATAGGTTAGGGAGTATATAAAGTAAATATTATATTTTACTATTATAATAAAGCACTAATTTTTACCTACCTATATTATTTATACCTTAGGTTTATACTAGTAGTATATATAAATTATAATTTAGCTATCTTAAGTTATAAGTTAAAAGTAATTAAGGCTAAAATTAGGTAATTTATTATTTAAAGTTCTTAGTTTTTATATTATTATTATATTAATTTTAAGTTAAAACTTTAATATTAAGTATATTAAATAGGTTTTTTTTTATATATTTTAGTATATAACCTTAATTATATACTTTATATTATATATTAAGTTAGACTTAGCTTATTTAAAGCTATAATAGCTATAAATTATTAGCTTAAAAAGGCTTTTATAATTACTTATAAATATTATATTAATTTTAGCTTTAATTTAAAGAGATAAGTATATAGTTAACTATTTTATTTCTAAAGTAAAGCTTTATATAAAAGTAAGTTACTTATATTTTATTTTTAGCTATAGCTAAGTATTTTAATTTAGCTATTTTATTTTAATTAAAAAGGGGGTTTAGTAAAGGCTAAAGGCTATTTTAAATATATAGTATATATATAGTTTTATTACTTATTAATAGTATTATATATATAAAACTATACTAAGTATAGTTTAAAATAGTTAATATAGTATTTATAAATAGCTTTTATTAATATTAAATAAAATTACTTACCTTTTATATAATAATTAGTAGTATAGTAGCTATACTATAAAGATATAGTATAGTATATAATAATATATTTAAATTTAAAGCACTTATAATATTAATAAAGGTAAATAATATTATTATAGGGTTTAGCTTTAAATATTTTAGCCTTATAAATAACATTAATATAATATAGCCTATTTATTATTTTAATACTATTAATAATAATAATAAAAGAGAATTATATAGTAATACTATATAGCTTTTATACTATAACTTATATAAGGCTTTAACTATTAGCTATAACTAAGGCTTAAAGAATATAGTTTCTCTTTTAGTTCTATATATAATATATAGAGAAGCCCTTAATAATAATACTAAATATATATTAGCTTAATACTATTTTTAGTTTAAAAGTAATACTTACTTATATAGTATTTTTAGTATAAGGCTTTACTATATTTTAAAATATAATAATAGTATTATTACTTTAAAGGTAATAAGCTATTATTATAATATTAATATTAGTAGCTTAATTAATAATAGTAATAGTATTTTTAAGTAAATAATTTTAAATAGCTTTAGCTATAGTAATACTTTTAATAATAGTTTTATAATAAATTTAAAAAAGTATTATTATAATTATAAAATAAATCTATTAAACTAAAAATTAAAAAATTCTTTTAATAATAATATTAGCTTAGCTTAAAGCTAGTATATTTTTAATATTTATAGCCTTTTTAATTATATACTTTACTATTTTTTAAGGTTTTAAACTATAATAAGCTTATAAAATAATAATAAAGTTAATATTATTATTTTAATAAGGGTTTAAAGTATTAAAAGGCTATATTAAATATATATTAAAGCTATATTATTTATATAAAGAATAATATTTTATATATTCTTTAGTACTATAGCTAATATAAGTTTAGTTATTTTATTATATTTAACTATAAGGTAATTTAGTATTTACTTATATATAGGTAATAGTATAGAAGTAACTTAAGGTATTATTAATATAAAGCTACTTTAATTTATAAATAAGTAATAGTAGCTTTATATAAGGCTATAGTTTTTATTATTAATATTTATTAGTATTACCTTATTTACTATACCTATACTTTAGCACTAATACGCTATTAAAAATAGGGGTAAATAAATATAGTAATTCTTTTTTTATACTTTTTAAGAGGTTTAGAGTTAGTTCTGCGTCGCTACTGCAGTGCAGGCAAATTTGCAAAAAGTTTTTACACATATAGTAATTAAGTTACTTCTCTATAAAAACTTTTAGTATTTAATAATATAAAATTATTAGGTTTTTATAAAGCTTACTTAATATAAGCTTAAAATATTAAATAGTATACTATTATACTAAAAAAATTAATATTTCTCTTTAGTTTTATTCTACTATTGTTACGTGCTGGATGTTATACGTAAATGTGGGGTACTTACACAATAGGTGTAGTATATTATAAAGGTTATAAAGAGAGAATACTTAAGTTATAAATAGGTAATTAAGTATATATATATTTAAAGTTTTTTATTTCTATGCTAAGTATAGTAGAACTTTTCTTTATAAGGTAGGTTTTACCTTTAGAATTAAACTATAATAAGTGCCCCCTTTATAGAAAAACAGTAGGTTATTTTAAGCTAAAAACATATAGGAAAGAAATAATATTATAGAATTTTATATATAAAAGACTTATAGGCTAGTTTATAGAAATTATATAAATAAATAAAGAATAAATAAAACATGAATAAATTATTATATACTTTATACTTTAAATAATATATATAATAAAATCTCTAAAATAATTAATATAAATTTATAGTATTTAGTATATTTATATATTTTGTATCCTTACTATTTATTCTTATTCTTAGTAAATATATTATGATTAGTAAAATCCTCAATATTATTATTAGTATTATTAATAAATATACTATTCTTATTAAACTTTTTAAACTCTTTACTATTAAACTTTTTATTATTAAACTCTATGTTATTTTTGAGGTTATTAAGGTTTATAATATAGTTTTAATATTTTATTATAAAGTAGATTTTTTTAACTAAAGTATATTATATTATAGAAGTTATAAGAATTCTTTTAAAAATTACCTATTTATATTTATTTATTTATTATTATACGCTGGCCAGCTGTAGCAATTTATGCTTAGCTGTATCTAGAACCTCTGCTTCTTATGCTTTATTTAGTTATAGGAAAACGTTTATTAGGGTACTAATTAGCTAATTATATAATCACTTATATAATTTTACTAATTAGTAGTTACCTAATAGAATGAAAAACCTAACTAAATATATAATTTTTATTTACTTTTTAGAATCCTAGAATTCTAAGTCCAATTTCCTTCTATAAGAAGCCAGTTAAATAATTATACCCTAGTTACCCTATAGTTATTTTTTCTTATATTCCTGCTTTACAACCCTCGTTACCCTACACCCATTAATCCTAGCAATTACGGCTGCAACTAGCTTAGCACCTAAAGAGCTAAGGGGTAATTTTGCCCATTTATATAACACGGGAGTGGCTAATCCACGCTGCTTAGTAAGCTAGGATAAGTGGGGGGCCAGACCCACTTTCTTAGCTTACTAAGCTACTAATTAGCTAGAAAAGCCCCTACTTTTCTAGCTAATTAGAGTCTAGTTTTTCCTTATTATATAGCCCCTACTATACTAAGGAAAAACTATACCCTATATAGGAATTAAACCTATAACCCCCCTATTATTCTTGCTTATATAAGAAAAGTAACGAGGTTTTCTATAACGCTTGACCACTGCGCCACGGGGTACCTTTATTCTTATTTTATTATTTATTTCTTTAAATTTAATTACTTTATTAATAACTAAGGTATTTATTTTATAAAAGGTATTAGTTATAAAGGGAGTATAGCTTTAAGGCTTATTAATATTAACTAAAATTAAGTTTATATTTAATATTCTTAGTATTAGGTTCTTATAGTATAGGCAGTACTAGCTTATAGTATATTTATTACTTTTATATATAGTATAGTTTAGTTTAAAGTATTTAGGGAATATATATCTCTTTTTTTAGTATTTATAGTATTAAATATTATTAAAGTTTTTATTATTAAAAGGTTTATAGTTATATTACTTTTAGCTTATTATTAAAAAGTATAATTTTTATTACTTATATTTTATAAAACTTAAATATTTTTAATTACTTAAAGATTCTTTATTAATAACTTTTACTTTTTAGCTTTAGCTTTAAAAATAATTTTAGCTTTAAAAAAACTTTTAATTTAGTATTTACTTTTTAATAATAAAATTAAGGGTATTAAAAAATAAATAAATTTAAACTTATTTTAAAATAGCTTTAAAAAGTTTATCCTTAACTTTATTTTATTTTTAAAAAAAGTTAAAAATAACATTTTATTATTTTATTAAAGATTTATTAGTACTTTAATAGCTTTTAAATAGTATATATTTTTATAAATAGTTTTTATTTTAAGTTATTTTATAAATTTTACTTAAATATACTCTTTAAAATTAATAAAACTATAAATAATAATATATTATATTTATTAGCGCTTTATATTATTAATAAAGTAGCTATTAATATATATTACCTTAATAGTATTTTTAAGAAATATATAGAGATTTATAATAAATATTATATATAAATTTAATAAAAAATTTTAAAAGCTTTATAAATATTATTTTTATATATAAAAGCTTTAAGTTAAGCTTTTATAAATTCTATATATATAAAAAGTATTATAATTATAAAATAAGCTTATAGCTTAGAGATTATAATATAATTAATATTAAAAGTATTAATTATATTAAGCTTATTACTTTTATAACTTTTAATAAAATTAATTTTTTTAAAAAGCTTTTAAAATACTTTAAGGTTTTTATATTTATAAGCTATTTAAATAGCTTATAATAATTAAGCTCCTTTTTTAATTTTTTTATTAAAAGCTATTTCTTTATTAATATTATAATTATTTATAAAAATAAAGTTAAAGTTTTTAATTATAAAATACCTTTTTTTTTAATTATATTTAATAAATAGTTAGCTTTTTATAAAACTATAGTAAAACTTTAATTTATTAAATAAATAACTCTTTTAATAAATATTTTAATTTAATTAATAGTTTACTATTTTTAAGGAAAAAAAAGATTTAATTATTAAAGCTATATATAAAATACTATTTAGTAAAGTAAAGACTAAGATATAGAAAATATATTATAATATAGCTACTAAGTAAGGGGTAATGCTTAAAGGTATAAATCTCTACTCTATTATATAAATATATATACTCTTTCTTTTATATACCTTTTTAGCACACTACTAAGTTATAGTAAGAGCACTATATACCTTATAACTCCTATGCCCCCTTAGGTTCTATAAGGCTAGCTATACGCATTCCACAACCGCAGTCATAGTAGGGAACGGTTATAACAAAGTAATAATAGCTTTATATAAAGCTATAGTTTTTTTTATTATTAATATTTATTAATATTACCTTATTTATTGTCATGGAAAATCTCGTCACTTTTCTTACGTAAGCAAGAATTGTGGGGGGGGTTGCAGGTTCGATTCCTGCACGGGGCACAGTTTTTCCTTAGTGTGGTGGGGGCTGCATAATAAGGAAAAACTAGACTCTAATTAGCTAGAAAAAGTGGGGGCTTTTTCTAGCTAATTAGTAGCTTAGTAAGCTAGGAAAGTGGGTCTAGTCCCCCCACTTATTCTAGCTTACTAAGCAACGCGGATTAGCCACTCCTGCGTTATAAATGGGCAGAATACCCCCAGCTCTTAGGTTACAGAGCCGGTTTACAGCCATAATTGCTAGAAAAAAATGTGGAATAAGGAAATAAAAGTGGAGACGCAGGGAAGGTTATAATAGGATAGTGAGAGAGGGTAATCTAAAGGAAACTGGATTTTATAGAAGAAAAGCAGGCTTTAAAGAAGTTATTAAAAATGTATTTAGTAAGGTTTTTTATTCTATTAGGCAACTAACTAATTAGCTAGCTTGCTAGCTAATTAGTAACCTAATAAGGTTTTCCTTAACTAGATCAAAATTTAGAAGCAGAGGTTCTAGATACAGCTAAGCATAAATTGCTTAGACGGCTAGCGTAATAAACAATACCTTATTTATTATATTTATACTTTAATATTAATATACTATTGAAAATAAAGGTAAATAAATATAGTAATTCTTTTTCTTTACTTTTTAAGAGGTTTAGAGTTAGTTCTACGTTGCTACTATAGTGTAGGCAAATTTATAAAAAGTTTTTTTCTTTGATATTAATATACTATTAAAAATAAAATAAATAAAAATAGTAATTATTTATTTATACTCCTTAAGAGGTCTAGAATTAGCTATATACTATTACTATAGTGTAGGTAAATTTATAAAAAGTTTTTAATAAGTATAAAGATATAAAGAATTAATTATTTAAATTAAGTAATATTCTTTTAATTATTAATGCTTATTAAATAATTAAGAAATAAGTAATTAAGAAACTTAAAATAGCTTATAAAGTAATTAAAGCTATAAAAAAAGTAGTATTTTAGGCTAAAAATAGTTTTTTAAAGCTTTAAAAAAGTAAGATATGTATATTATAATTTTATACTAAACCCATTAGAACTTTATAATAAAAAGGGCCTTTATTATATATAAAGAGGAAAATAAAGCTCTTTTTTCAATCATCTGCCTAGTTAAGTGATGTGCCCGCTCGAGTGATAAGCGCCCCCTTTAGGTGGGGCGTGGCACGAGTATGTTAGCACTAAAGTGTAGCACTTTTTGGCACTCAAGAAATGGCAAGGCTGCATCACGTAAGCCTGAATGAGAAAGGCAGTTAAGAACCTCGCGAATGATGATTGGTATGAACATTCCTACTGATCATATCGCACCTGAAAGTTCGATCGCAATCATTGACGGTGCTTTTTTATGAGATATGTCTTTCATCTGAATATTTCGAATACAACTATATTCATATGGCTCCAATACGAGAGTTACAACGGGACATAAGTATTGAGTATCAGAGAGTCAGACCAGAGCAGACAGAACCTGCAAACAAATGAGCAAAACAGCGACAAACATCTGTAGCTGGAAAATATGTCCCCGTCTACTAAGTCCCTAACAAAGCTAGGTCGACAGTATGCTCTGGATGAATTGATCATGGAGGTAAGACTTGTCGAAAAAAATTCTCTATCACGCGATGCTACGGATCAGGCGGAAGGTTGGGGATCATCTCAGAACTTGTTTTGCATCAATGGATTCTTCATCGACTTACTTTCGCTATTCGAATGCAAAAGCTAACCTCAAAGTTGCAGACTAATAGCAGCAGCATTGTTTCAAAACGGAGTGTGGAAAAAATGTATTACCCAAATGAACCACATTACTTTCGCTACTTTGTCAGGAAGTACCAAAGACGAGCTCCACTTATCAATCGTGGATATTGGCTAAGGTTGAGGGCCATCGATGTTATCGTTCGGCGCTTTCTAACGAAGCATCAGGCAAAAAAAAGGAAATTGATTATAAATCTTGGTTGTGGCAGGTGCGTCGGGTTCGGACAAATACTCCTTGCTAACTTACCCATTCTGACTGGTACACACTTTCGTGGGATGATTCAGTGATGTGCTGCCTTGGCAGTCACATGCACGCTATGCGGATCTTTGTGAGGACGTTTTGTTCGTGGACATTGACTATCCCGAATTGATGCGCAAAAAGCGCTCTGTCGTGCAAGAGACGCCACAGTTGCGAGGAATTTTGGGGAAAGATTTCGTCATCAACGATTCGGATGGAGATCATGTCATGCTACGAAGCGAACTCTATTGCCAAATCGGATGCGACCTTCGCGAGGTTGACAAGCTAGGGGTACTATTGGAAGAGCTTACTCCGTTATGCGAATGTCCTGTGCTCTTCGTAGCGGAGGTGTCCATCACATATATGGATACTCAGTTTGCTGATGCTTTGATCCAATGGGCAAGTAAAATTGGGAATTGTAAGTCTTCTCGGATGCAAGCCTGGGGCGTTGCTAAGAATTATTGCACTACTCGTAGACCTACTTAGTGTTCCACTAAGTAGACCACAAAAATCGGGGACAACCACATTATTCCGGGACACCCGGTTCCATGACCCCAC
>SRPU01000676.1:0-15123 GCA_018360185.1 Claviceps lovelessii | reverse complement strand
TATATTATACCTTATTAATTATTTAACTAATTATTTAAGGACTTATTTACTAGCTATATATACTAAAGGTTTAACCCTTCCCTATTTATTTATTTATTTTTTTTTTCTTTTCCTTTTATTTCTCTTTTTTTTTTTTTTTTTTCTTTTATTTTATTTCCTCTCTAATTAGATAATTTATTTACTTAGGTTTAGCTCTACTATTCTCTTCTATTTATTATAAATATCTTCCTATAATAAAACCCTCTAATCCTACTATAATATAGAATAAGAAAAGAGGATATTAATAAAAATAATAGGTGCTATATTCCTATTTAGAGTGCTAAAACTAAGTAACCTAATATTTAAAAGGTCCCTTATATTAGCCCCCTTAGCCTTTTTTTTTAAAAAGAGTATAAAGGAATAAGTATTACTAGCTTTTATATAATATCCCTAGGCTTATACCTACTTATAGCTTTTAAACTTCTAAATATAGTTACTATAGGTATTATTATAAATATTTCTAAAAGAAATATATTTATAATAAGGGGCACTTATATACTCTCTAAAAGTAGTAACTATCTTAAGATATATATTAGTATAAGAAGAGTAAAATGCCTTATTTACTATTCTATATATCTATATAAGGAAAGATAGCTTTTATTTAAGGTATTTTATAATTACTATTATAAAATACCCCTTAGAATAGGTAAGCTTTATAGAAATAATAATACTACTAGTCTATCTTTTAATATAGGTAGGCTTCTAAAGTTTAAAATAAATATATAAAACTTCTTTAAAAAGGTTCTTTTAAGGGGAGATAGCTTTAAAGAAGTCTATATAGTATTATAGCTAATTCTTAAGCTTTTTTCTTTAAATAGTAATTAAAGAATATATAGAAACACTGCCCTTACTAAGGTTAGTGCTGCTAAGCATTAAAATCTAGAAAAAATAATAGAACTTAGAAGTTATTAGCTTTAATATCTATAATCTAATTAGATAAATTATATACTATATAGGTCTTAGTTATTATATAAAAAATCACGCCTTTATTATGCTATACTAAATTATTTAAAGAAGAAAGGGATTATTTATTAACCTTTTAAGTAATAATATTAAGAATATTAAGGAGCTAAGAATAAGGCTAATTAAGATAATTTATAATAGAAAGAGCTATTAGAGTATTTAAAAAGATAGAGCGTTTAAAGGAGAAAGGGGTTAGTAAAGAAAGAAGCAAAATAATAAAATAATAAAAGAGTAAGAGATATATTTAAGAGCTTTATATAGAAGAGGTTATGCTATAAATTACTAACCTAAAGTTAATAGCTAGTAACTAATTAGATAATCTGCCTAATAGTTAGTCTCCTAGGCAATTATTGTTTTTAATAAAAATTAGGTGCTAAATTGCATTATTATAATAAACGTAGCCTTGCCTATCTCTTTTCCTACCTCTTTTTTTTTTTTTTCCTCTCTCTTCTTTCCTTCTCTTATAACCTTACTTTTTAAGAAACCTCCCTACTTACATAAGCCTATACTATCCCTTTTTTTACTCTAGAATTCTCTCTTATAACTACTTATATTTCTATAAGATATATTATCCCCTTTTCTTTGCCTAAGCCTATAAATTTTATCTTATTTATAAATAAAAAGCTATACTTTCATTTTTCTTAACTTTTTACTATTTAAACTATTTAATTAGTTACTAATATAACTAACTATATCCCTTAGCAGCATAGCATTCCTTAGAATATTTAATATATTAATCCTAGGGAAATAAATTACTTTTACCTATAAAGTTTACCTCTACTTACTATAATTACTAAATTATATAGTAAATTAAGTAAATTTTATATAACTTTAAAAATATTACTTATTACTATTCTACTAAATTAAATATTCTTAGCTTAGCCTATAGTCTTTTAGCTAAGATTTTACTAGCTATTCTATATAGTACACTTTAACTCTTAGTTATTTAATATAAATAGCTATATAAAAATAAGGCTAATTAATATAGGCTAAATAGAGATAAAGTAGTAAGGATACTTAAGCAATATTTATAGACTCTTATATACTTTTTTTATAAAATTCTAGAATAATTAGCTTAACTAATTTATCCTTATTACTATAAAAAGAATTATTAGGTAAGGCCTTAAGAAATATATAGTTTTCCTACCCTATAAGTTCTATATTAAAGATATAAATATTATAATTAAGAATTATAAAGCTAAAATCCCTAGTATATATAATAGGCTTTTAAATAATAATTTAGTTAATATTTAATATAGTAGCTAAAGAAATATATACTTATTATACTAAAATTAGTATAGTAAATACTTTACTATAGGGTTTATTTACTTTATAAACTATTAAATAGCCTTTATCTTTAATTAATATATAGGTTACCTATACTCTTATAATACTCTTCCTTATAATTATAAAGCTAGGTTTAAAAAGTTTATTAAAAGGTTTAAATAAGTTCTATAAATACTAAATTACTTATATAAGTTTAGGGCTATTATTATCCCTAGGCTAGCTTAAAATAGTACTTATAAGTATAGCTATACTTATTTTACTTTTTTTACTTATATCTTAAAGGGTTTTGCTAGAATTTACTATAGTAGAATTTTAAATAACTAAGTTAAAATAAAGATTTCTATAAAAGCTATTATTAAACCTCCTTTACTAAAATAGCCTATAGCTTATTTTAAGCTTCCTTTATAATAATAGATATTTATAAATAATATTCTTAATAACCTACCTATATATAAAGTTAGAATATAAAGAACTCTACGCCTATTTACTAATATAGCTATAAATAAATTAAAATATATAATACTATTTAATCTAAACTAAGGGTATTAATATATTAGGTTTAATATTAGCTACCTTAATTAAAAATTAAAAGGGAAATTCCTTTTTCCTTAAATTCTTAGCTAAATAGCTAAGGGAAGCTAGTTACTCTCTTTTATATTAATAGCTTAAAACTATTATTTAAGTAATATTAAGTAAGTTATAATATATAATTATAAGTAGGCATAGTTTTAAAGTATATAACTATAGAATTCCTAGGCCCTACTAATAATTATAATATACTCTAAGCCCTAAATTATTAATAGTATTATTTTAAGGCAAATAATTTAATAAAGGTAGGAACTTAATAATATTATAACCTTATAAAAAATAAGTTACCCTCCTTCTTTACTACTAATTTTATAAAAAGCATTTAATTAAAAGGTTCTTTTTTCTAAGAGTTCTTTATTATTACTTACTATTATATTAAAAGTGCTTATACTACTTAGGCAGTTCCCTTACTTTTCTAATAAAATTAGAAAATAGTATAAATATAGTATATTAACCTTAAGTACTTTTATAAATCTCTTATAACTATTTATATCTTTATTTAGTAGTTTATATAAAAAGAAAGAAGCCTTAAAGTAATACTAGTAAAAAGAATTGATAGCTAAGACATAAATATAGCTAAATAGTAATATTACTAAGTATATTATAAAAGAAGCATAAGCTAAAGAAGTACTATAGTAGAAGTTAAATAAAAATAACTATAATAAATAGCTATAGGCTGCTTACTTTAAAGAATTAAAAGGAGAAAAGTAAAATCTAGCTTATAATATACTACTAAGGAATACTAAAGAAATTAAGCTTTAAAAAGTAATATATACTACTATAATAGATTTACTACCTAAGCTATATTATAAGAAAGTCCCTTAATATAATATCTTAGCTTTCTCTCTTAGCTTTAGGTTATACTTATTAATTATTCCCCCTAAATTAGTAATCTATAAAGCTTAGGAGGAAATTACTATAAAAGCATATATAGAAATAAGAGGTAATAGGGAAGAAGTAGAATTTTATACTAAAAGAGCTTAGTAATATTATAATATAATAAATAGTTAATTAGTTATACTAAAGAAGCAGTAAGGAAGGAAAGATAACCTAATAACCCTAACTATACCTAAATTATTAAAAAGAACTAGAAGAATAAAATTAAACTAAAAGCATATTAGAATTATTTAATTAAAAGAGTTTTTATTTTTATTTAAGTCCTATTAATATTATTTTTATTAGCTTATAGTTATTTCTTTAAAACTATAAGCCTAGGGAGGTATTATATTAGAGCTAGAGAGACATAGGCTATAAATAGGTAAAAAGAGGTTATTTTAATAACTAAGGGTATTAAACCTTAGCATAATATAATTAAACTATATAATTAAATAGTATAAAAAGGTTCTAAGCCCTTAAATAGTTAAAAAATATTATTTATTTCCTATTTTTCAATTTTAATATATAGGTATAAAAGCACTTATTACTATAATATTTTAATAACCTAGCTATAGTTACTACTATATTAAAGATATTCTATATTTTATTATAAACCCCTTATTATTTTTAACTTTCTAATATTCTAAACTATTTAATTAGAAAGAATTCTAACTATTTATAACTTTTCTTATATAGGTTTCCCTCTTCTAAGTGCCTACTTACCACTATTACAATCCGGAATACAACGGGGAGCTTCGTTGCGTTTGTAGGCATACCGCTCCTTTTAGTGTTGTGTTTCTTTTCCCGCCGTCACAATAGCTATAATAAGTATTAACTCTATAGGCTTTATAGGCGCTAAATAGGGCTATAAGTTCTTTAGTAAGGCTAAGTTTAGTGTAAAACCTATAGCTATTAAGGGTATAGTATATATAATATAGGTCTTAGAAGATATTATTAAATACTATAAAGCTATCTAGTAATATTTATATTATAGTAGCAATAGCTACTATATTAGAGGCTATACTTAGCTCCTAGCCTACTACCCTTTAGAAGAACTTAGAATTAGGGTTTTAAATACCTTTAATAAGAAGGCCCTTAGTAATAATAATAATTTTAACTTAAAAAAAGATAGTTCTACTATATAAGTTTTAGTAATAAAATATATATAGGTAGTAATAGCTTATACTATATCTATATTAGTAATAGCTTAAATATTTATAAAAAAATAAAATATTATATAAAGAAAGCACTATTTCTCCTTCCCCTTTTTTATAATAGTTCTTAGTTTATTAATACTTAAGTAAATAATAGTTATAATAGCTATATTACTATAAATAAGAGTATAGTTTAAAGGCTAAGCCTTTAATAAATCCCTCTAACTTAACTATATACTCTAATTACTACTATAATAGTAATAAGGCATAGCTATACTAATACCTTTTAGTAGCTATAAATTACTTATTTTATATAATTTAGAGCTAACCTAAACAAGTAAACATTCCCTATTATAGCCTATATAATCCTAGGTCTCTTATAAGACTATATCCTTAAAGTGCTATAAATAGCCTAGAATAATATTATATTATACACTACTAAGTATTTACTAGTTATTTATATATAAGGCAGTCTATAAATTTATGCTTCTAATGCCTAAGATATAATATTACTAATAATTACTATACTAAGCTTAGTATATACTAGCCTAGCCTAGTATATATTAAAGTTAAATTAAGTAAGTAGTATTATAGCTATAAGTTTATAAGAGATAAATATTATTCTTACTTTTATAATAGGCCTAGTATACTTAAAAGAAAATAAAAACCTTTTTTTATTACTTAATAAACTTATTAACTTTAAGGACTTATTTTACTATAAGAATACTAATACCTTACCTTTTTACTAAGGCTAGGCTAACTACTATATTTAACTATAATATAATTCTAATAGTAATATACTAAACCTACTTTAGGCATCCCTTTATAATATACTATAGAATTAGCTATTAGAGATATAAAAGTAAATTATAAACTTAATAAATAAAGGTTAAATTTAAGCCTTTTTTTTTAGTAGCTATATTAATACTTTTAGTTAAAAAGGCAGAGGGTAGCTAGTGTTTTTATATAAACTATAAAGTATTAAATAAAATTATAAACTAAAACTACTACTTATTACTACTTATTAAGGAGACTTTATACTCCTTAGCTAGTGCTTAGTGGTTTATAAAGTTAAATATCTACACTGCCTTTTACTGCCTATATATAATAAAAGGGAATAAGGCTTTAATAGTATTTTAAATATAGTTTAGCCTTTTTAAATAGCTAGTATACCTCTTTAGCCTAGCTAGGGTACTTATAATATTTTAGTAGTATATTAATAAAGCCTTAGGGAATGCCCTAAGGGCTTATACTATAGCTTATATAGATAATATCCTTATTTATACTAGTAAAATATAAAAAGAGTATATAAAGTATACTAGGGATATTCTCTTATACCTTTAATAGGCTAGCCTATACCTTAATATTAATAAGTATATATTTAGAGTAACTAAGGTTAAGTACCTAAGGTTTATTATTTAAGCTAGCTATACTATATATCTAAACCTAGCTAAGGTAGTAGTAATTTAAAAGTAAAAGGCACTAATATAGGTATAGGGTATATATAGCTTCTTAGGCTTTATAAACTTTTATTAAAAGTTTATAGCTAACTTTTTAAACCTTACTAAACTCTTACTTAACTTTACTAAAAAGAGTATTTTATTTATTTAATTCCTTATATATTAAATAGCCTTTTAATATCTTAAAAATATATTTTTATTAGCCCCTATTCTTATATAATAAAACCTAGCTTTAAATATAGTAGTTAAAGCTAATATATTAAAAAAGGTGCTTAGTAGGTGCCTCTTTTAATATAATATAGTAGGGGTACTATAACTAGTAGCTTATTACTTAGCCTACCTTATACCCTCTTAATAAAACTATATAATTTATAATAAGGAGCTACTTAGTATTATTTTATACCTTAAAGTATAGTTTACTAAGCTTTATAGTATTTTTAAACTATTTATAATTCTTATAAACTATAAGAATTTAAAATACTTTACTAGCCCTTAGGAAATATTAAAATACTAAGCCTACTAAATAGAGACTCTCTCTTTTTTTAATTTTTACCTTTATTATTACTTAGGCTTTTAAGTAGTATACCTTAATATACTATTTAAATATAAATAAAATAAATTAAGGGAACTAGCCTTAACCTAGCCTTTACTATACCTAGTATTAGTTATATACTTAATGCACTTACTTTTTACTTAGCTATTCTTTATATTAAATACTAATTAAGCCTAGAATATAGCTACTACTATTAACTTATAAAGGTAAGATTTCTTTATTAATACCTATTTTTAAAGCCTTTAGAACTAAGGTATATAGGCTAACCTAATATATTAAATAAAGATTATAGTAATATAATTTAGGGCCTAAAAGTTCCTTATTAAAGTAGCTACTTATTAATAAGTTAGTAATTATATAATTAATACTTATAGTGCTTTATTATTTTAAGGTTATCTTTAATTACTATAGTATAAGCCCTTTACTATAATGCTAATTTAATAAACCTATAACTTACCCTTATTAAGCTACTTAGAAAAAAATATAACCTTTTAGGTACTTTATTATAGCTTTTACTAAAAAGGTATATTAATAAATATTATATAGTATATATAGAACTACTATTACTATAGGGCTTATAAAAGCTAGTGCCTATAATAAGGCTTTCTCTAACCTATTTTAGCGCTAAATAAATACTAGTTATAAATTTTAGTAAACTTTATAACTAATTTCCTAGGATTTAATATAAATACCCCCTAGTTTCTTATAATTATTATAAATTACCTTTTTAAGTATATATAGTTAGAAGCTATAATAAATATAAGCACTAAGGTATATACTTAATGCTTTTTTAACTATTAGTAGTATTTCTATAGGTTTCCCTTAAGTATTATTTTAAACTAAGGCTTAGACTAGGTAAGTAGGTTTTAGTTAATACTTTACTCCCTTATTAGTATTATATAGCTTCTTTTTATATTTTATTATTTCTAAATTAATAGTAGTATTAAATATATAAACTAAGAGATATAGGTAATACTTAAAGTAATAGTTTCTTTTACTTAAATAAACTAGCCTATATATTTTATAGTATATTAGCTTACCCTTAATAATTATATTTTCTTAATTACTAGCCTTAGTATATATATAGCCCTTTATATTTTTAATATTAACCTTATTTAGTATATACTAGCTTTTAGCTAAAGCTATATATTAACTAAGGATTAGGTAGTTTAGTTCCTTAAATACTTTAAATAAAGTATAGTATTTACTTAAGCTACTATTAACTTTATTTAATAATATTAATAAAAATTCTTTAATAAGTTATACTATTTAGTAAAATATTACTAACTAAAGAATAAGGTATAGCTTAGCCTTTATAATATTTATACCCTTTATTTAAGTAAGAAGCTAAATTAAATAATAGCTAAATATACTATACTTAAAGTTTTAACCCCCCTTACTATAAAACTAAATACTCTAAGGGGGATATATTTTATTTTCTATATTAATTTAATAAAATATAGAGTAAATAACCCCCTTTTTTCCTAGGTATTATAAAACTCTTACCTAAGCTTTATATAAACCTAAGATAATAAAGTAAATAAACCTTTTAAGTATTAAGTTAAGTTTATTTTAACTATAAAGAATACTAAAGAATATAATAAGTATTATAATATATTAATTAAGTAAATAAGCTATATATAGCTAATATAAAAATTACTTAATAATCTAAAGAATACTAAAGCTTTAATACTATTTAAATTATACTAAAGTAATATATATTATAATAATAGCTTAATATAAGTATAATATATTTCTTAATTAGCTTTATATAGTATACTATTTAATATATACTTTAATAATACTAGTCTTTATATAGGCTTTAATTTAGCTCTAATATCCCTATACTTTAATACTACTTATTTTTTAGTAAGGTAAATAAAGAACCTAAATAAGCCTTTTTTTTCTTTTTTTTTTTCTTTTTTTTATACTATTTAGTAAATATAGCTATAAAGGGTAAGTTAAGGTTAGGTAGTAGGGATAGCTCCTAGCTTATAGTAAATAAGAAAGGGTTTATTAGCTTTAGGCTAGTTATACCCTAGGCTTAAATAGAACTAGCTAAGGGCAGTAGTAGTAGTATAGTAGTAGGAGTAAATAGTAATTAAAGTAAATTTAAGAAACTAGGGTAAATTAGTATAGTAAACCTACTTTTAAAGAGATTATAGGGAGGGAGTAGTATAAATTTAAAAAAGCCCTTAAAAGGGGTAAATATAACTTTATAAAGATTAGTAAGAGGGGGTAGTATAGGTATATATAAATACTTATTAGTAGGTAGAGAAGGAGTAGATATATTAGTTTAATATACCTAAATATTAATAAATAAATCTTAATATATAAGTATTAACTATTTAATTTAGCACTATACCTTAGATAACTTAGTATTAGTATAGTTAATACTAATCTTTAGAGAATAAATTATAGTAGAATTAATAGTAGTAGTAAGTAAGGGATATTTAAGTATCTTTATAGTAGTAAACTAAAAATGCTTTAAATAAGTTAAGGTAAGTAGAGGTAAGAAGCTAATAGCTATAGGGGGTATAGTATACTTTTTAATAGTATATAGGGTAGTTATAAATTAAGTATATAGAGCCTTAAAAGGCTTAGTTAATATAACCTTTTACCCCTTACTATTAATAGTATTATAAGTAAAAATATATAGTATCTTTATAGCTTTACTATAGTAAATAATTATTACTATCTTATAAGTAAGGTAGTATAAGGTAGGATTTTAGGTAAATATAGTAGTATTCTATATATATATTATTATTTTTTTTTAGTATTCCTTATAAAAGTGCGCTAAGCCTAGAATATATAAGAATAGGCTATTATTAAATATATATATAATATAAAATAAGCACTATATATTTAAATTAAAGAGATTAATAGAGGTAAATAACTTATCCTTAAAGTTACTCTCTACCTTATAGTAGCTTAAAATATAGTAGCTATTTAAAGGTAAGGGGGGGGAAGGGGGAGCACTAATAATAGTAGCTATATTCTTACTATACTTAGCTAGGTGTGCCTAAGATAGTAGATAAAGGTAAATAAGCTTACTAGAAGGATTTAATAAAGAGTAATAAAGAATTAATACTAAAAAAAAAAAAAAAAATTTTATATAGTCTTATAGGGAATTATAAAAGGGGGATAAAGGTAAGCTAAAGGTAGAATAGTAATAATAGGCTTTTAAATAGGAACCTAAGTATTAATAAAATATAGAATAAAGGGATAATAAAGGATTTCTATTTATAGGGACCTAGGGGCTAAATAGAATATTTATAATTAATAGCTAGTATATAATTAGCTAGCTAATTTAGGATTTTAGAATTTCTATTTTTAGGTTTATTTATTATTAATAGGCACTGCGTTATAACTAGTTAAAATATAATGGTTTTGCCTATTAGATTGCATTATTAACACTTTTATATTATTATTATTACTTAAATAGCTACTAGCTAGCTAATAGCTAGGGGGCAGCGTAAGTAAAGGGGCTATATAATAAATTTAAGCTAGTAGCTTAGATCCTTAGTAAAGTAGGAGAGGGGCATATAAGGAGACCTATTGCACCTATAGGGCAAACCCTAAGGATATACACTGTATATATAGCGTATATATAGAGGAGGGGGATAGTAGTCTCCCCTTTCTCTTTATAGATAATAATAACTTCATTAACACTAGATTGCAGTAGCTATCTAGGCTAGTCCATAACAATTATTATTATTTATATAGGTAGGGTTAGGATTCCTAACTATAGGGTGCCCCTTTTCTTTAACTATATCTAATATATAGCTAGTATCTTATAAGACTATAGTAAGGTTATAGCTAGTTAAATAAGTAATTCTTTTAATAGATATTTTAATTTAGTTAATAGTCTACTATCCCTAAGGGAAAGAGAGATTTAGTTATTAAAGCTAGTTATAGAATATTGCTTAGTGGAGTAAAGACTAAGATATAGAAGATATACTATAATATAGCTACTAAGTAGAGAGTAGTGCTTAAAGGTATAAATCTCTGCCCTATTATATAAATATACGCATCCTCTCTTTTATATGCCCCCTTAGCGCGCTACTAAGTTATAGCAAGGGCACTACATACCTTATTCCTTTATACCCTCATTAGCACAACAAGCTAGTCCGCGCCCTTTAACTCTATGGTCACCAACAGTGGGAAGTGGCCATGACATTAGTTCTAAAGGCTTTAAAGATACTTATTTATAAAAAAGTTATATTTTTATAAGTTAGTAATAATGATAATATTCTAAATTTAATTTATATTTAATATAAAGAATAGTTAATTAGTATATAGATATAATAAGTATATAACTAATAATAAGTAAAGTAGTAGTTTAGTTACTATAGGCTCCCTTAATTTATTCTACTTATAGTAAGAAAGTGTATTAAGTTATACTACTTAAAAGCCTAGGTAGTAATATAGGTAAAAATTAAAAAAAAAAGGGTTTTTACTTAGTATATTTAGTATTTTAATATCTCTTTAAGGCTTATAAAGTATTCTAAATGTTATAGACTAGCCTAGATGGCTGCTGCGATCTAGTGTTAATGAAGTTATTATTATCTATAAGGAAGAAGGGAAAACCCCTATCCCCCTATGCTATGTGTATGCTTAATATATAGTGTATGCCTATAGGGCTTGCCCTAAAGCTATAGTAGGCCTCCTTATATACCCCTCTTCTACTCTATTAAGGATTTAAGCTACTAGCTTAAATTTATTATATAGCCCCTCTATCTATCCCCTAGCTATTTACTAGCTAGTAACTATTTACATCCTAATAATAATATAGGAGTGCTAGTAATATAATTAAATAGTGGAACTATTTTATTCTAGCTAGTTATATATAGTGTTTATTAATAATAATAAACCTAAAAGTAGAAATCCTAAAAAATTAAATTAGCTAATTAATTATATCTTAGGCAATAACTATAAATCCCCTATTTAGTCCCTAAGCTTCCCTAACTATAACTCTACTAACCTTTATTCTTCCTACCCCTAGCTACCTTTTATTCTTTTATTTAAATACCTATTATTTTCTACCTATTTCCTAACTTTATTTATTATACCTTTAGTGCCTCTCCCTAGATTTTGTTTTTTTTTTTAAAAAGGTTCCCTTACTACTATATTAGATCCTTTTAGTAAGCGCTTTATTTACTCTCTACTACCCTAGGTATACCTAGCTAAGTATAGTAAGAATATAGCTACTATTACTAATATTTCCCCTTCCCTCTCTTTACCTTTAAACTACTACTATATCTTAAGGTATTATAAGGTAAAAGGTAACTTAAATAATAAGTTATTTACCCCTATTAACCTATTTAATTTAAATATATAATACTTATTCTATATTATATATATAGCTAATAATAGCCTATTTTTATATATTTTAGGCCTAGTATACTCTTATAAGGAGTGCTATTAAAGAAAAATAATATATATATATAATACTATTATATTTATCTAAAGCCTTACTTTATACTATTTTACCTAAAAAATAGTAGTAGCTATTTATTATAGTAATGCTATAAAGGCACTATATATTCTTACTTATAATACTATTGATAGTAAAGAGTAAAAATTTATATTAATAAAGCCTTTTAAAGCTTTTTATACTTAATTTATAGCTATCTTATATACTATTAAGAAGTATATTATTTTTATAGTAACTATTAGTTTTACTTCTCTTCTTACTTTAACTTAATTTAATTACCTTTTATCTATTACTATTAAAATACTTAAATATCCCTTACTTATTATTATTATTAATTTTATTATAATTTATTTATTAAAAACTAGTATTAATTAAGCTAATACTTAGCTAGCTAAAGTATAGTATTAAATTAAATAATTAATACCTATATAGCTACTTTAGCTTTTACTTATCTTACCTACTCTCCCTCTATATTTTAATAATTAAATATATATTTCTATATATTTACTTTAAATTAATTCTTTTAAAAATATAGCTATATTTTCTTTATTATTAGCTATTATATTAGGTTTTACTTAAAATTAGCTTACTTTTAAGCTTAATATACTACTAATCCCTTCTTTACTTACTTTAAGCTAAAAGTTACTTTAATTACCTAATCTTAACTTACCCTTTATAGCTATATTTACTTAATAATACTAAAAGAAAGAAAAAAGAAAGGCTTTTTTAGTATTTTTATTTACTTTACTTAAGAATAGGCTTACTTTACTAAGGAATAAGCTAAGTTTTATATATATATAATATATAGGACTATTAGAGCTAAATTAAAGCCTATATAGAGCTTAATGCTATTAGAATAAGTATTAAATAGTATACTATATAGTATTAATTAAGAATTATAATATACTTATATTAGGCTATTATTAAAATATATATTACTTTAGTGTAACTTAAATTATATTAATACCTTAGTATTCTTTAGGTTTTTAAGTAGTTTCTATATTAGCTATTATTAGATATAACTGAGGTGGGTGCTGTAGAGCACAGTTTACTAAGGTAGTGGGCTCAGTAAGCGTGCACACACAGGTCTACTGCTCTGCAGAGCAGAGCACTGCAGCAAGCTATAGTTAGCTAAATCTCACGTAAAATAGAAGCTTTTACGTTACTTTTAGCACTATTTAATTTGCTAAAGAATTTGCAATAATATCCAATAAATTTTATATCTAATATCTAACTTTATAGGTGTGCGTGGCTAGATTAAGTAATTCTAGCGGTCTATATAGTTAGCAGCTGTAAGGGGGTTTTTTACTTCCTTTCCTTACATACCCTCTAACCTTATTAGTGGATCCTAGTTGCTAGCTAGGCTTCCTAAGCCACTTTTTATTTTCTATAAAAATTATTTATATAGGAAAATAAAAAAATAGACTTATAGCTATATAAATTAGCTGCTAACATGCCTATAAAACAGTTAACTTAGTGAAAATTAATATATATACTAAAAAAGCAATTTTTAGATATTTATATAGAAAGAAAGCCTAGAATTTAGCAATAAAGAATCTAGTTCTAAGACTTTTTATAAATTTCTTATTATTATAAAAAACAGTAAAAACTATTATTATAAAGTAACTACCTTTACTAACTAAGCTACCCTTTAGCTACTTAGTTAGCCTATTTAATTTATTCTTCTATAGCTTTACTAGTTACCCTATAAATCTAATCTAAAGTTAGGCTATATCTAATAACTATTAGCCTAACTATTGTAACGGGGAGAAAAGAAACACAACACCAAAAGGAGCGGTATGCCCACAAACGCAACGAAGCTCCCTGTTATATTCTAGATTATAATAGTGGCAAGCGGGCACTTAGAAGAGGGAAACCTATATAAGAAAAGTTATAAATAGTTAGAATTCTTTCTAATTAAATAGTTTATAGTATTAGAAAGTTAAAAATAGTAAGGGATTTATAATAAAATATAGAATATCTTTAATATAGTAGTAACTATAGCTAGGTTATTAGAATATTATAGTAATAGGTGCTTTTATATCTATATACTAAAATTAAAAAATAGGAAATAGATAATATTTTTTAACTATTTAAAGGCTTAGAACCTTTTTATACTATTTAATTAAATAGTCTAATTATATTACGCTAAGGTTTAATGCCCTTAGTTATTATAATAACCTCTTTCTACCTATCTATAGCCTATATCTCTTTAGCCTTAATATAATACCTCCCTAGGCTTATAATTTTAAAGAAGTAACTATAAGCTAATAAAAATAATATTAATAAGACTTAAATAAATAAAACTCTTTTAATTAAATAATTCTAATATATTTTTAGTTTAATTTTATTCTTTTAGTTCTCTTTAATAACCTAGGCGTTATTAGGGTTATTAGGTTATCTTTCCTTTCTTACTATTTCTTTAGTATAATTAATTAACTTTCTATTATATTATAATATTACTAAGCCCTTTTAGTATAAGATTTTACTTCTTCCCTATTACCTTTTATTTCTATATATACTTTTACTATAATTTCTTCCTAAGCTTTATAGGCTACTAATTCTAGGGAAATAATTAATAAATATAATTTAAAACTAAGGGAGAAAGCTAAAATATTATATTAAAGGACCTTTTTATAATATTACTTAGGTAGTAAGCCTATTATAGTAGTATAGGCTACTTTCTAAAGGTTAATTTCTTTAGTATTCCTTAATAATATATTATAAGCTAAATCTTACTTTTTTTTTTTTAATTCTTTAAAGTAA
>SRPU01000675.1:0-15130 GCA_018360185.1 Claviceps lovelessii | reverse complement strand
AGAAAAAAGAAAGAAAGAAGAAAGAAAGAAGAGAAGAGAAAAAAAAAAAAAGAATCAAAGAACATAGAACAACGAAACAATAACGACGGCGCAATACATCACAACCACCCCGCCTTTCCGCGATAAAAAAAAAAAAAAAAGACATCCCGGTTCCCACCGCAGCAGCCAAAAATAACGGTTCCTTCGGCAATACACAAACAAAAATGGATCACAGCGTCCAGTACATCAACTCTCCTGAAGAGCTCGAAGCCCTCCTCTCCTCCACCACCTACGTCGCCGTCGACTTCTTCGCCGACTGGTGCCCCCCCTGCAAGGCCATCGCCCCCATCTTCGAGCAGCTCGCCAAGAAGCACACCAAGCCGTCGTATCTGGCCTTTGCCAAAGTCAATGTCGACAAGGTCAACGGACTGGCCTCGACGTACAAAGTCACCGCCATGCCGACGTTTTTGTTCTTCAAGGCAGGGAAGCAAGTGGCCGTGAACGGGCAGGCCATGATTCGGGGCGCCGATCCGGGTGCCTTGGGCGCGGCGGCAGAGAAGTTGAGTGCGTTGGCGGCGGCCAAGGCTGAGGAGGCGACGGGTGCGTGAGGGATCCAAAACCCCCTAGGGTCCCTTGATAAGAAGAGTTGGGCCATGTCTTGGATGTTGGTTTCCCCTTGTCTGGAACGGAGGTCCTTTGGTTGGGGACGGGACGGGGACGCGGGTGGGAAAAGGTGCGGGGGAGCGGGCACGTATGAGACAGCTCTTGCTTGTGCCATGCGATCTTTTGTTAGGGGTAGAAGTAGAAGTCTGGGCTTATGATTCATATTATTATTATTCTTTGCGTCACGCTAGTTGTACTCAGCAAGCAGATACATACATATGTATGTATGTATGTATGTATGTATGTGTCGGGGGCAGGTTTCCAGCAAGATGCTGTCTAGCTCTTATGCGTCTATACCATGAATTCTATTTGACGTCTACATATGCATATACCTCCTCTATTCACCACCGAAACCGTTCCTCAAAATACTCCACCGAGCACAACCCCCCCTCCATAGCTTCCACCGCCGCCCTCCGCGCATCATCCGCCAGCCTCGCCGGTCCGCACGCCACGACAGCCAAGCTCCGCCCGTGCTGGCTCGTCCCGGCGGCGCATTCCGCAGCCGCCCGCATGACGATTTGCCGCGCCGAGAGCCGCCCGTCGTGCCGCGCAATGTTCTGCGCCGGCACATCCAAACCACCCTGTGTACCGCTGACGTGCACGCCGCGCGGTCGCGGCGTCGGCGTCGGCGTCTCTGCTGTCGAGACATAAATGTGAACGGACAGGGCGCCGTCATTGTCGGCCACGGCGTCGCGCATGTCCCTGGCGAGCACTTCGGCGGCAAGAGCCGGCTCCCGGACAGCCCAGTGGACCTGCACCGACCTGTTGGTCTGGCTGCTCTGGCCGACCCGTCCTTGCAGGTAGGAGATGGGGACGACGATGCCGCTGCCGCCCACGACGAAAACCACCTGGTTAAAGAGGTGGAGGGGCTGATGGTGCCCATACGGTCCGTCCACCAGGACACGCATCGACGCCGGGCGCGGGGATGCCGCTGCGGCTAGGTCGCGGAGCCGACCGGTGAACCCATCGTAGGGCCGGATGAGGAAGGTGAGAATTTTGGTCGCACTCGACGTCGACGTCGTCTTGGTCGCGGTGTCTTGGTGCTCTTCGCCGGGTCCGCTCCCCGTATCCGACGGCTCCAGCAGGGGAACCTGTTCGCAGAGCGTCTTGGTGCTCGAGCCGCTGCCGTCCCCTACAGAGGCCACCGTGAAGGGGTGGCTTTCCCAGAACCGCTTGTCGTCGAGAATGGTGAGGTAGTAGTACGTGCCTGGCTGGACTTTGTAGGCCTGGACGCGGCAGGGTATCTCGAGCCGCACCATGTTGGTCGCTGGGCTGTATATCGCGGCCGCAATGGTCGGTTTCGTGCTCGGGTTGAAGAAGACGATGCGCAGGACGCGCATGGCCCGGTCAAAGACCCAGAGAAAGACGGGAACCCAGAACAAGACGTCGTATTCGCCGTTGAAAATCGAGACATGACTTTGGAGCGATGGAGTCAGTGGCAATGGATTCTGTTTCTTCTTTATTTTATTTTATTTTTTTTTTTCCTTTTTTTTCCTTCTTTTTCTTCCTTTTCTTTTCTTCTTCTTTTTTTTTCCTTGTCGTGCAAGTGAATAAACACAACGGAGCAAGACGTACCCAAGCATGGTGACCAGAACAACGACCGACATGACAATGTGTAAGACCAGGAATAACTCATAGTTCTTCCGCCGGAACCAATAAATGGAGCACACGACCAGCGCGCACATCACCACCGTTGCCTACAAACAGTTAACAACAGAAGCACTGCTTTTCCCGAGCGCCGTCACCAGCCCCGAGTCCCGAAATGTCAATTAACTTACTACTTCGCCGACAACCCAGTACATGTGCGTCCAATACCCGACAAAGTACTCCCAGCCTCCTTCTACGCATACAAAATCAGGATGAAGGAAAAAAGATGAAGAACGAAAAAAGATGAAGAGATGGAAAAAAAAAGAAGAAGAAGAAAAAGAAGAAAAAAAGGAAGAGGGGGGGTCGGATCTTGAGGCAGCACATGACAAGCTTGGCCCATTAGCAAAAATACTAACCTTGGAATGCGAGCACCGTATAACCAACCGAATGCACAACTGCCTGCAGAGTCGCGATCCTAGCAATCCACCGATGGAAGTTGTTGCACGTCCCAAAGTCCCACCCCGTGAGCCAGATGGCCGCGCTGTTGCGCATGCCGAAGAGCCACACAACGGGGAAATTAGCAAAGGAAATAATGCCAGTCCGATCAGACACGTAGCGAAGAATCTGCTTGGTCTTGCCGGGAAAACTGCCGCCCAGGGAAAAAAAAAAAAAAAGGTTAAAACAATAATATGCATAAATTAGTGTCACGTCGTCCAGGGAAACCACGACACAAACGAAAACCCCTTTTTACTTCAACACTTTTCCTTTGAGAAATGGCACGGGGCTAAAGAAAAACCTACTACAAGTTGACGGGTGTAATCTTGTACCCGTAGATGCTACACAGGATGTTCATGACCGCAAACGCCACCAGCGTCAGGGTCTGGATCCGGAGCGGGATGGTCCCGCACCATACCTCCGTGGCGGCGCTGTACCCAAACGTGGCCGGTACCGTAACATGCCGCTTTAGCCACATGCTTGCCTCGAAGCCGTGAGAGCTCTTGTACAGACGATATCGGCAGAGGAAGCGCGACGTGGCCAGCACGAGCCGGTTGGCTGCCCCGACGGCCACGACGGCCGCCCAGAAGACGACCATGGCGGTGCCGTACAGGAAGTGGTGGTGCGTGACGTAGCTATACGCGTCCTGGAGAGGTTTTTTGGCGGCGGCGTCAGTACACGTCTTAGCACATATCGCCTACTAGGGACGAGCAAAACACCACGAGGTAAAAAGGACGCATTGCGGGAACTCACCAGGGTGTCGAACCACGCACGATACAGTTCGGCAGACGGAAGCACCACCTCGTTCAAGACGTGCTCAGGCGGGAACTCTTCATCCAGCTGTACGTGGCGCAGCCGTTCGATATCCCCGGCCGTGTAGTTGCTCACGCTGGACCAGGGCGGGATCCCCGTGCCCCCCTCGGCGAGACACATTGAGTTGAGGGCATCCCAATCGACGTCCCGGTCGGCCTTGTCGCAGTAGACCTCCACGCAGAGCAAGGTGGATTGCATGGCTAGCGGACTCGAGCATAGTTGCGATATCGCGGCCGGGGCGCGCGCGTCGTGGAATCGCAGTCGGGCGATGGGGCCGCGGCAGGACTGGAGGCACAGGTCGGAGTATTTTGCGGGTGTGTTGGCCGCGACGCGCCAGCAGAGCAGGCACCAGCCCAGCACGGATGCCAGTCGGCCCAACGGAGTCATCTCATCGGCGCCGATAGTGTGTGTGTTGGGAAAGAAGCCAACGGGAGGGCATCAAGGCGCTGCTGCGTATGTAGTGTTGAAGGTTCCAGTCTGTTGGTCTGGATTCTGGAGCCGAGCGGCGGAGTGTCATTGAAGATCGACAAGGGACTCCCCACACGTCCTTGATTGGAGGATACTCGAGATCGAACGCCCCACCCCTGTCCCTCCGGGATCTCGGCGCGTCCGGTCCGCATGGCGCCTTCCACTCACGGGGATGCACCGGGCATTTTCATCTTCCGAGTGCAACCCGAGGAAAGGCTCGAGCAGCAAAAAGATGTCCCGATCAATCCAAGTCGCCATATTCAAGGGTGAACATGAATGCCTTGTAAGTTGTCACACACTTGAAACCGACATCCTCACACATCGCATTGCACATATTCTCCTGGATCGCAACAACATCCAGGAGGACCAGGACTAAATAAGGAGCCTCCACATGCACCGATTATCTTGGTGCAATAAACATGTACCTTCTTCACTTCACTTCACCTTCCAGCTTGGTTCATTCCAGTACATTGCTGCAATAGGCCACAACGGCCACAATGTGCACGCTAACCAAAAAAAAAAAAAAATCACAAAAAAAAAAAAAATCTCGCCAGTCCTCCCCACCTACAAAAGCCATTAAATCTTACTCGGCCTTGAGCCGCCGTCCAACCGAATAACCGTACCATTCAGCATGGCATTCTCGATGCAATGCTTCACCAATCCCGCAAACTCCTCCGGCCGACCGGCCCGCCTTGGGAACTCATATGTTGCCTCCAGGGACTTCCGCACCTTGGAACTCATCATACTGGTCATGCGCGTCTCAAAAAGCGACGGCGCGATCGTCACGCAGCGGATGCCAAAGCGCGCCAGGTCTCGCGCCATGGGCAGCGTCATGGCCGCGACGGCGCCCTTGCTTGCCGAGTAGGAAATTTGGCCCTTTTGGCCGTCAAAGGCAGCAGAACTGGCCACCATGATGACGACGCCGCGCTCTTCATCGGGACCCTCTGGGACAACCTTGGCCATTTCTGCTGTGGCCTGGCGGACGAGGTCCAGGACGCCGCGGAGGTTAACGCCGAGGACAAAGTCGACGTCGTCGAGACTGAATGGGTTTCCGTCTCGATCCAGAATCTAGGCATGGTACCCGGTGAGTGGGACGGAAGGATGGACGGACGGCACGAGCAAACAATGAAAAAAAAAGGGGGGGGGACAAGAAAGACAAAGCCCATCCGCAATCAACATACAGTCGCCGGCGTGGACACCCCAGCAGCAGGAATGACACCTCCGATGGGCTTGTTCACTTGCTTGGCCCATTCGGCCGTCGCCCGTACCGCCTCGGTGATGCTCTCCGTGTTCAGCACATCGCAGGGAAAGAACCTGGCCGACGATCCCGCTTGCTTGACCACGTCGTGCCCATCCTCGTTCATGTCCAGGATGGCCACGCTGCCGCCGTTGTGTAGGATTTCAAGCGCGCATGCCTTGCCCAGACCCGAGGCACTGAGTGAACCAGTCAGCAACGAGCATCGTGATTCGTGCGTGGAGCCAAAAAAAAAAAAGGCTGGGAATCCTACCCGCCGGAAATAAGAAATGTGCGGTTCTCAATCTTCATTGTGGGAGTGGCTGTGGCTGTGCGTCTCGCGGGAGTAAATACAATGGTCGGCGGGTGGGTGTCGGGTGCCGTTTCGTGAAGAAGCAAATGTCGGAAGTTGGAATCATGAATACATCTCGTCATCTCATCATCTCCAGGGCACCTTCCTGGGGACCTCGGCTTCTCTTGGCTTGTCGGGGCTTGGTGGGCCTCTGCAGCTGTTCGTCCTGCTGTGACAGCCGCCAAATGGGCCAAAAGAGGTGGGACCGTTCAATGTTGGAAGTCGACAGAATGTACACAGCAGTGACAGCATACATCAGTAACCAGACCTGTTTGATGCCGACTCAAATTCATGTGCGTCATGGCTTTTAGTACCTGCTTACGTATTCAAAGGAGCACAATCGATTTCATCTTGTCCATCAATTCCCCATGCAAGTCGACAACCCCCGCCGCGTTCAGAGTCGCGGGGACATCTAGTCGACTTGCGGTGAACCGACGGACTGGCCAGGCCAAGGCTTAGTCATGGAGCCAAGCTACTTTCGAGTTTGGCGTCATGAACGCGCGACCCGACTTGCCAGCCAGCCACGCAAGAAGCGGTCGCAGCACAAGCTGGTGGTTCCAGGTCCGTCCCGCCTCGCCATTTCATGCCTGGATAAATATTCCACAAACCACTTCTCAACTCGTTTTCTCCCGCGAAGCTGACCAGACCCTGGCTTGCGAATGCGACCTGACCGAGATTCGCGCCGTACCTACTGTACGAATCCATACTGCCCGTCATGACGAGGCCGCGACGTTCCTCAGGCGCCAGCGATGACAGCGCCGACACGGCTCGCGACCAGGTATGCATGCCCACCATACCATACCATACATACCATACCCTTCCTCGATTTCGGCACCGTGCCTGGATGACGCCGTCGAAGCTGACTTACAAGCTTGTAGGAGCTGGGAAGCATGTACGATTACTTGGCCAAGATTATCCTTCTTGGTCCCAGTGGTACTGGAAAGTAAGCACCAAATACGTCTTGTCTACTCTTAGCTGCTCATCGGCAAGAACCTCCCATCTCATGAATCTCTCCTACAGATCTTGCCTCCTACACCGCTTCCTCAAGAACGAGTGGCGTCTTCTATCCTCACAAACCATCGGCGTCGAGTTCGCAAGTAAAATCATCAAAGTTGGCACAGGGACGCGTCGCAAGCGAATCAAGCTGCAGGTACGTTCCCCGGCTTCCCTCGCAGCAAAAGGTTCCCTCTTCCGAGGCGCCACCAAGTCCAAATCTGATTCAGCACAGCTTTGGGACACGGCAGGTACTGAACGGTTTCGCTCCGTATCGCGGTCGTACTATCGTGGTGCGGCCGGTGCTATCCTCGTCTACGACATCACATCCCATGCTTCCTTTCGGGGCCTCCAACCGTTCCTTAATGACGCGCGTGCGCTGGCGTCGCCAAACCTGAGTTTGATGTTGGTTGGAAACAAGCTTGACCTGGCGTCGGATTCCTTGCTGGATTTGAATGTGCCGTCGACGACGCCCAGTAGTGTCGGATCTACCTCAACAATAACTGCTGGAGGCGCCAGTTCGTTTTCCACAATGGGCACATACACAGCCGGTTCTTTCGCGAATTGGGAACGGGGCGGTTCTATTGGTGCAGGGATGCAGCAGAGAGCGACATTGGCACCCGAGGGACGTGAGATCAGCACCTCTGAAGTCACCAGGTGGGCAAGCTCAGCGGGTATCTCGGTCGTCACGGAAGTAAGCGCCCTGAACGGAGAAGGTGTCGACGAAATCTTCAATCGCCTTGCACGCATGATCTTGACCAAAATCGAGCTCGGAGACATTGACCCAGACGACCCCATGAGTGGCATTCAATACGGGGACGGTGGGGTCTGGAACACGGCCAGCGATGGGGGCAGCATCAAGAGCTCCATGACCGGTCCTACCAATGACGACGGCATGGGCGGGCCGCGGCGTCGCAGGCGAGGCAAGAACAGAAATCAGAACTGGGGCCTGCGAGAATGGGAGGAGGTCTTTACCCTCAGCAGTCGCAGTAGTAGAAGAGGTGGAGGATGCTGCTGAACTGGGCAGGCATCCGCCACCCACCAGACGGAGAGATGCTCAAAGGATACACATGTTCCTGCATGCAAGTACTCCACGATTTCTGCCTATACGTCCGGCTTGAAGCGAGTTCTTCTTTGTTATTTTTTTTTTTTTTTTTTTTTTTTGGCTTTTGTTGTTCTCTCTTCTTTGTTTTTGAAGCGTCCTCTGGCGTTGGGGAGAAGGAATCATGTCCTGAAGTAGTGCGCTACGACTAACCCTCGCGGGAAAGCACCTTTGAGACGTTTCGGTCATCTTTGTTCTATTTTTCCTTTTTCCTTTTTTCTTTTTTCCTTGTTTCTTTCTTCCTTTTTTCTTTTTCCTTTTTTCTTTTTCCTTTTTTCTTTTTCCTTTTTTCTTTTTCCTTTTTTCTTTTTCCTTTTTTCTTTTTCCTTTCTTCTTTCTTTTTTGTCACCCTCCTTTTAGCCTAGCATACTCGATATACCTAGCATCCATCATGATATCCCACACGAGCACATACATATACATACATATACATATAATAATCGAACCTAGCTAGCCGCTCGCTCATAGAATCTTTGCAAAACAAAACCATTCGACGCTGGCCTTGACGTTGCCTGAAGGCGCCTGTGAATGTTGGACCTATATTTGTCACTTTCGCGTATGGACGGGTAATGCATGCACGCACTAGAAACCCAACATAAAATCCCGCCTGACTGTCGTGATCGTCCATTGCCGTTGCGTCAACGTGTGTGTAGACCCGGCGAATGATGAGACAAGGGCAAGTGACCTTTGAAACGGTGTGCAGAGCAAGACAATGAAATCTGGCATGCCCGGTAATCAAGTTGCCGGATCATCTGCCATCAAATCGTGTCAGTCAGGTCACAAGACCAGACGGCAAGTCGTCACGCGTGCCGCCTTCCTTCCTCCCCAACAAGTCCCGTCCCTTTTTGCCCCTCACTGCATCTTCCACTTTTCCGCCAATAAAACCACAAGGCCATTTTTCCGCGGCAGGTGCTTTCGAACCGGCGCATCATTTCGAAACGAGATGCTTCTCATTCTTTCATTTTGGCTCATGTCGGTGACACGGTCCGAGAGAATCACACTCTTCCATCATGTCTGCCCGTGCCGTCCTCCCCATCGACGCGAACTGGCACTTCAAACAGGCCGACCAACATGACCATTCCTATCTGCCAGTCTCTCGATTCCCCACCCATGTTCATCTCGATCTCATGCACCACAACATCATACCCGATCCCTTTGTGGGCCAAAACGAAAAGGATGTCCAGTGGGTGGGCGAAACGGCGTGGGTGTATAGGACGAGGTTTGCCACGCCGGAAATCAAGAGCCACACGAAGGCCGTCCTAGTCTTTGATGGCCTCGATACGTTTGCCACGGTGGTTTTGAATGGGAAACCCGTTTTGGAGGCATATAACATGTTTGTGTCGGAACGGGTGGAGGTTACTGCCTTGTTGAACAAGGGCGGCGGCGGCGGCGAGGAAAACGAACTGGTCATTACTTTTGATGCTGCGTACTTGAGAGGCTGGAAGGAAGTCGAAAAGCAACCACATCACAAATGGGGCTGCTGGAACGGTGATAATTCTCGACTCGGTGTGCGCAAGTCGCAATACCACTGGGTGAGTGGTCAATAGGCATGTAAGAAAAAGAAAAGAAAACAACCAGCTGGGAAACTAACTCGTTGCAAGGGCTGGGATTGGGGTCCTGTGCTGCTTACCTGTGGTCCCTGGAGACCAGTCAACCTGGAAGTATACTACTCCAGAATTTCCGATCTGTGCGTTGAGATCCTTGTCAAGGACTCACTCGAAAATGCCACGGTGTTTGCGCATGCTGAGGTAGAAGGTGACGCGCCCCAGCTGCGATTCGACATTTCTTTGAGCGAAAAGACCGTTTCTTCTGTGATTGTCAGCGTCAAGGATGGTGAGGGTACGGCAACGTTCAGAGTACAGAACCCTGAGCTCTGGTATCCCGTCCGATACGGCCACCAACCTCTGTACACAATCAAGGCCACTCTGTTTGGCAACGAAAATGTAGATCTTGATACAGCTTCTAAGAAGATTGGTATTCGCAAGGTTGAGCTCCTTCAACGGCCTCTAATAGATCAGCCGGGGTCAACTTTTCTCTTCCAGGTCAACAACATCCCGGTCTTCTGCGCAGGCAGTAACTGGATTCCTGCAGACAGCTTTGTTGCTCGCATATCCAAGGAACGCTACTATGATTGGATGAAGCTGGTGGCCGATGGAAATCAAATCATGTTGCGAATTTGGGGCGGAGGCATTTATGAGGAGCAGGTCCTATATGACGCCTGTGATGAGCTTGGCATCTTGGTGTGGCAAGATTTCATGTTTGGCTGCGGAAACTACCCGGCCGACCCCAGCTTCCTGGAATCAGTGGAGCGCGAGGCTCGTGAAAACGTGAAACGGCTTCGTCATCATCCTTGTATTGTTATCTGGGCTGGTAACAATGAGGACTACCAGTATGCTGAGTCTGAAAAGCTCAACTACGATCCAGGAGACCATAATCCTGAGAATTGGCTCAAGACTGACTTTCCGGCCCGCTATATTTATGAAAAGATCCTGTCGGACGTGTGTAAGGACTTGGCGCCTGCTACTTATTACCATCCTGGGAGTCCATGGGGCGGCAAGAATTCGAGTGACCCGACGGTTGGTGACATTCATCAGTGGAACGTGTGGCACGGGTCGCAAGAAAAGTATCAGAACTTTGACAAGCTTGTGGGGAGATTTGTTTCCGAGTTTGGCATGGAGGCGTTCCCTTCCACACAGACCATTGACGCATTTTTGCCAAAAGGCAAGAACGATTCAGAAAGATTCGCACAGTCCTCCACAATGGACTTTCACAACAAGGCCGCCGGTCATGAGCGTCGATTGGCCCTTTATCTGGCAGAAAACATTCGCTATGCCTCCGATCCCCTGGAATACTACATCTACTGCACGCAGCTGGTACAGGCTGAATGCATCGCATCGGCATATCGCCTGTGGAGGCGACAATGGAAAGGCCCGGGCCGAGAATACTGTGCTGGTGCTCTCGTATGGCAGATCAACGACTGTTGGCCAGTCACTTCATGGGCCGTCTGCGACTACTATCTTCGTCCCAAACTCGCATATTACACCGTCAAGAGGGAAATGTCGCCCATGTCGATTGGCATGACTCGACGAGAATACACTCATGCCAAGGACAAGTATACTCGCGTTCGCGTTGAGACGGAGCTCAGGATTGAGATCTGGGGATCTAATCTCAATGTGGGTGACTTGAAGGCGGACTGTGTCGTCAAGGCATGGGACGTGGAGACCGGCAAGGAGACCTACTTCGAAACAGTCTCGCCGCAGCATCATTTTCCCGGTAACGCCTCGACAGAAATCATCTCGATGAAAGTCCCAGTGCGCGACTGGGGTAGTGGTGAAGAGGGTCGCACCGTTGTGGCCGCATATCTGATGGAGGATGGCAAGCAGGTTGCTCGTCATGTGAACTGGCCCGAGCCGCTCAAGTATCTGCACTTGCAGAGGCCCAGACAGTTGAAGGTCGAACTGGCTGCGGATGGCCAGTCTGCCCAGCTGAGCGCAGAGGTCCCTGTCAAGGGACTTGCCGTGGGTTGCGCAGACGAGAATGTCAAGTTTGAGGATAATCTCGTTGATGTGGTTCCTGGTGAGGTGGTCTCGATTGGTGTCAGGCATGCGACGAAGAAGACGAAATTCACGACGAAGTATTTAAATATGCTTGCTTGACGGCTACTAGATTCGGACGGGGGGGTTTTGTCTGCACGGCTTGGAAGACGCCGTTTCACCATCGCTGGGAAGCTGGTCGTGGGAGTCATTCCAGCAGCACCTACGTCTCTGGCAACATGCCATGAACTCGCACTACTACACTTCATGTGGTGTGGCACATAAAGAGGACGAAGAACGACTGGCATGCTAGTTTAGAGCGGAGATGGACTGAAAAATGCCATGGAAGCTTTTGGAAGTACCCAGGCACAAGAAGGCAGTGGACATGCGAGCGTGGAATCTTGTTGCAGCAAGTAGTCGCAATCTGTAATCCATCATCAAGTGACAAGGAGATTCGATTCGAGGGGACCAAAATAATAACGACAAGGATTTCGAACTGAAACAAAAGAAGGAGGAATATTAAATAAGGAAGGGACGCGAAGTCGTTGAAGGAGCAAAGGACAAAAATACAAGATGCAAAAAAAACATACAACACCAGGTATTCGCTGGTCGTCACCGTCCCAACTACTAATCCGGCGCTCGTCTGGTTATCTAGCGGAGATCGGACGGGATCCAGATTTTTCAGACGGCTATGGTCGTATGTACTGGTTGACTCAGTTGTATGGTATATATCAGACAAGAAAAACGCCACGCCGGGATGTTCTTGGGTTGTTGCTGTATGTCCAGGCTCGAGTTTCCTTCGCGGATATGTCCTTTGGAAGCGACCAAGAAAGGACATTTGTCTCCGCTGCAGGCAGATTGCCGCATCCTTGTGCAACCGTCTCTAAAAAGAAGACAAGGAAACGAAAAGACGGTGTGAAGTGATCAGGCATTGGTGTTGCACTAAAAAATGGATGTGCACATCACACTAGTAATGCACGTTAGACCCCCTTATATTCCGTGCAACAATTGGTCTCCGCCTAAATGGCATTAAAATGTGATGGGAAACCATCCGTCAGGCGTTCCCGTACAAAGTCACCAATCGCACTCCGCTAAGCAGCGAAAGAGTTTGTCTTTTCGTTTTGCTTCTCTCTCTCTATCTCTCCTTTTTTGCTTTCCTATTTTTTCCTTTATGCTCCAACCAAAAGCTGAGATTCTACACGATAGCCCCTGAGGAATCTCATATCCCGGCTCTTCAGACAGGGACGCTATCCGGCTGTTCACACAAAGAACGAGTCAGGACTCGTTGCGCACACAAGTGCAACTGGGTTTCATCTTCGAGTTTTGACGCTGCCATGAAAAAGGGTGGGAGTAAAAGTAGAATTTTATGTAGAGATGGGAAAAAAAAAGTCTCACAAAAAACATACAACAACCGGTATTCGCTGGTCGTCACCGACCCAACTACTAATCTGTCGGTTGGCAGCTTATCTATGGGAGAGCGGACGGGATCCCGAGTTCTCTGCCACCTATGGTCGTATGTGCCAGACGGAGCTGTAAAATAGTACTATGGATTGATGCGTTGCCCCTCATACCACCATCAGCTGCCTAGTATTTTCCTAATGACTTCCCCCCCGTGAACCAACACCGCCCGTCTTGATGCTGGTTCTGGCGCCAGTGAATGAGCAGGGTAGGCGACGATGTATTGGGACGGAGCGGGTGAATCGTCTCTGGTCTGCGGCCAATCTTGGGCCCTGCTGATGATTTGCGCCACACAAGTCTTGTACCGTATCATCGCAGAACGGAGACAGGAAGGCAGCTGTGCACGGAAGCCAGGGATTAATTCTGTGGTCGTCCATGAATGAACGATTCGGGAGTGGCATGGTCATCAGGCGGTGGGCACAACACGGCAGGAGATGTGACTGTTTGCGCAAAGTAGTTGTTCAATTATCCAAAGAAAGTATGATAACATGTCTGAGTACATCGCACGGCTCAGCATCAAAGCTCCACGTTCTCGCGTCCAGTACGCCTCCCCTCCCATGTCGGCTAAGCATCATGGCTCCGCGTTACGCATCCGCGGAACCTCCAGTGTACACCCCCCTTCGCGGATGCCGCATGCTCCTCTTCCACAGATTGGAACCCTCAGTCGCGATCTTGTCGAGCCTGTCCCAGAGGTCTTCTTCCGCGTCCGACCCGAGTGCGTGGCGTCGGCTCGGGACTTCGTCAGCTGAGATGACCCCGTTTCGCGCAACAGTGTAGCAATTGGCTTCAACAGATACGAGGTCACCGCTCAACAGTTCTGAGATGCTCGTCTCACTTCTCAATTTATATGAGTAGGTGAACCACGAGGTCTTCTCCCAAGCCCTGTTGAGTTCCTTGAAAAGCGGGATTAGCGCCTTCCTAGCTTTGTCCTCTGCCGAGCCGTCCGCGGCTTTTCCTGCATCCTTGAGCCAGTCCGTTTGCCAGTCTTTTGAGAAGTAAAAGCCCCCCTGTTTCCGAATGTTGATTTCTGGAAGTATCAAATTTGGCGAGAAACTGCATTCACACAGAAACTGCATGAAGCGATAAACCTTCGCCGATCGGGGAGGGTCAAAATCGGGTTCTGGGCTGAATGTGGCCCGCGGTGATGGCAACTGCCATCTCCTCGCCTCGCGTGCAATTCGACAGGCTTCGCCAACTCGTTCAGCCCAAAGTGCTAGCGTCTTTGCCATATCGTCTTTATTGTGGTTAAAGACAAAGCTTGGGTGGCAGGCGTCAATCACAGGGATGCCAAACAACGACCCGTTCCGCCATCCGTTTTTTTCTTGGAGCGCGTCCAGCGTCTCCTGCGGCAAGATTAGTTTCAGAAGCCATTGTCGTCAACTCTAACAAACCATGGTACACACCTGTCCCAAGCACAAGATGCAGTCGGGCTTCTTGGCTCTGATAGCAGCCAGAAGCAAGTTGAGAAAGTGCTCCTTTTTCGCAGACTCGAGCGATTTGGTTACTCCCTTGGGCAGACACACCCACAAATCAAGCAGCGAGACGTCTCGTTTGAGGTCTGTCGCATAAAATCGCAATGCGTCGTTGAGTGCATCCAGGCTTGTGCAATCCTGGATGACGGCGTCAAGTCCCTTGCTCCAGGGATGGGATGGCCTCGGCTGTAGAAGAAGCACAAGGAGGCCTCCTTTCGTGAATGGCCCGGCCAGTTCCTTGGTGATGTTGATCTCGTCTACAGAAAGGCTCGGTCGTCTTTTCTTGGCCTCTTCTATAACCCTGTCAAACGCTTTCTCATACTCAGTTTCGGCATCGTCCACGTGCAGATTCGATAGTCCCGGGATAAGCTCCTCTGGTTCCATCTTGGCAACAGTGGTGGTGGCGGCGGCGGCGGCGGCGGCGCTTGTCAACGGCTTATGACTGCCTACTAGATACTAGGTAGGTGGTCGGAAGATGTAGACTCGAGGCAGATGTGAAGAAAGCGATGACTATCAACAGACTCTCAGAAAAGCCAACGCCGTGGAAGGAGGCGTCATGGCATGTGATCCCACTGCTGCATGTTACACATTGTCGTTGACCACATCGGCCAAACGGGACGCGCCGCCATTTCATGTTTGATAACAAACGCAAACGAACTTGGCTGACAAGCCACGTTTTCCCCGCACGCCGTAGAATCAATGTCGCCCATGCCGTCCATGCCTGGTGCAAGAATCCAGTCATCGCCAATAAATGACAGTCGGTTTGTTGATGGACGGCATCTCGGGAGCAGGAGTGGTGAAGTTGTTGGCCAGAGCGGGAGAGCCAAGTGCGGGAGTGAAGTTATTGGTCGAAAGAGGCATGGCACTTTGGCGCGCCCAACACAGAGCCGCGTCGTCTCCACTCTAGCATCGCTTTGTCAAACATCTACCCAGCACGTGATCCGTCTAAAAGTTTCCTTTTTTTTTTTTTTTTTTTTTTTT
>SRPU01000674.1:0-15135 GCA_018360185.1 Claviceps lovelessii | reverse complement strand
AAAAAAAAAAAAAAAAAAAAAAAAAAAAAAAAAAAAAAAAAAAAAAAAAAAAAAAAAAAAAAAAAAAAAAAAAAAAAAAAAAAAAAAGGGTGGGGGGGAGTAAATACAGAAATAAAGAAAAAAAAATAAAAAGCATCAAAAACAATATCCCTCGTTCCGTTCCTCGCCGCAGCCACGGTGCCACCTGAGCATCCCGCCCATTGACCCAGCGAACACGGTACACACACACACACATGGTATTGACCATGACTACAAGCAACGACAAACAACAAGCTTATTTTCAATCCCCTCACGATATCACACCCAGCGCTCGCCCTTTTCGGAGGGGTAGTACATGTATGCATGCGCGTCTTGGCGTGCGCATCGCGTGCATGCCGTGTGCTGGTGGACTTGTCGTGTGCCCCTAGTGCGGTCCTGTGGTACCGAGAAAAAGGGGAAGGAGGAATGAATGTGTCTGGAGGATGGAGAGGGGTTGAGAAATAGCACAAGATGGAGAGTCGTGTGTTGGGATGGCAAGGGGGGCGAGAAGCAGAAGATGGAAAGAAGATGGAAACAAAAAGAGCCGTATCCAGAACGGGAAAAAAGGTGATAAAGGAAGCAAAGTAAAGGAGATGAGAACAAGAGTCGTGTCTTGGACTGTACTGTCCTCTGCTTTTCTGGTCAAGCATACATACAGCATACAGCATACAGCATACAGCATACAGCATACAACATACAGCATACATACAACATACAGCATACATACAACATACAACATACAACATACATACATATGAATGTATTGGCAAAAACGTGTGGGTGGCTCGGCGAGGTACACATTCATGGAAACAGGAACCATGGCAGAACTCGCACGGCATATGCAACGACTGGACATGACGGACACATATCGCGATGGAGATGACCCCAACGGCTGGCATGGGGCCACGCACATCAACATGCGGAGGAGTTCGGGGTGCGATAGGTCGGGCACCGGTCCGCGTTAGGGATGTATACCAGGCCGGGTGGGAATGGACATGATGTGTAGGGTGTAGGTCGACCTTTGCTTTGGTCAGCTATTTGCACTGGCAGTGAGCTGCTTCGAATATCTGAATGAGAGGTGTATTTACTTGAGTAAGTAGGTACTTCAGGTAGGTAGATAGGCAGGTACCTACCAAGAAGCAGGGACTGGATCACCAACAAGGCAAGAGAAAAACAGAGAAACGACAAGTTGGCACATGCTGGAGATTACAAGTACGGTGTACCGTGTAGAGCGACCCCAGATGATATATGATGCGGGGGGCAGATTTCAAACTCGGATCGTCTTGCAGCGCCTTGCATGGCCTCGCACCGCACCGCACCGCATTGCATTACATGACATGGCATTGCATGATATGGAAGGGCGGAAAGGGGGGGCGGGGGGGGGGGGGGGACCACATGTAGGAGAGATGCTCAATGGTTCACCACTCATCACGTATTGGCAGCGGTCATGGTCATGGCAGGGCACAATAGCGACTGCTTCATGGAAAGCAGTTTGTCTTCTTCTTTCGGTCAACAGAGCGGAGAGGGCCGGCCTGGCATTGCTTCCATTGGCTTGGTTGCCGAACGTACATACTGGTACTTGACCTATTTCTTACTCAGTGCTAGGCAAGTACCTCGGTAGCTGGCGCATAACCTGCTATCCCTTGATACCTACTACCTACCTACATGGTCAGATTCTCACTCGTCATCAAGACAATCAGCGAGACAGAACGGGGCCGCGCAAAGAGCGACGATCCCAGGTCCAGAGGCTCCATCGTCGTGCAGTAGCTTCAGCAGTTTCGCTCAAGCGGTCTGGGTTGTTTTGTTCTCTTACCCTCGCCGGTCGGTCAATTTCAAAGTGCGTGCATATGGGGAAGCGAGGCAAGAAAGAAGGTGTGGCCATGGCATGCGCCGACCCCGGTCCTTCAAAATAATTACATAGTATGTACATTGTACACCTCAATCCGCGCCAAGGCAACCGAGAACAAAGCACCGACCCTCACCCGCGGACGCCGAGGTACTTTTCTTATCTTGGCTTGTTTGAGTAGGTTTGCGGTAAACCCTCTCGTCGTCTTGACATGGTTGGTGGTTGGCGGCTGGTGGTCGGTGTGCTGCAGCTAGTCGACCCTCCGCGGTGAATCATATTCTCATTCATTCTTCCTATTTGAGATGCCAAAAACATGGATGATAAATACCAAGGGGAAAACGATGGCAACCCGGTGCTTGAAAGCCATGTCTTGCCATAGCAGGTGGAGCGTTTTGGCAACCAACAGCAATGAGATGAATCCGAATTGTTGGGCGCATAGCGTCCCCGACTCATCAGACGTAGTCACCACGTCATGGTCCTGGCCCCGGGCTGCGACAGTTTGCCAACGCTGACTTCCAATGACTTGCGGTGAAATGAGACAGCATGACCGGCTGTCGAGTAGGTAGTAGGTATGTACACTGGTACGCAAGGTATGTCCTACCTAGTAGCTACCTACCTAAGTAGGCAATAGTCACGTCAATCTTCCTTAAAACAAAGTATCCAGTACCCTGTAATTCGTAGCAAGTCGCCAAGGAACCGGTCCTGCAGCGCGTATCACATCGTAGGGTAATCGGAACGGGCCGCAGCCCTGGCGGCGCGTGCCAGCTTTTGGTGGAATAGGGTTGTCGGTCGCAGGGTAGGCATGATACGAAAAAAAAAAAAAAAAAAAATTCGTACTTGGCATTACATGCTTGGCGTTTTGAGCAGAGTCGACGGGCATGAAGGAACGTCTTCAGGCTGTGGAGTGAAGCAATTCCATCAGAGAGCGTTTTGTGTGTTGGACTTTCTACATGAGCAGTCTTCGCTCATGCTCGAGAACGGGACTCACAGGATTATTTGGAGGCATCGCCGCGACGATTCGAGGCCAATGGCCATTCACAACTGATCAGCAGCCGCTGTGAATCGTGTTGGATACTTTGACTTTTGGTCCCAGTTGCCGCTGATCATGCGTTCTTACTTTGTAAGTCTTCTTTCGTTGGGCCGCAGCTCATCTCGCCGCCCGAGTAAGAGCGGGCAAGGCAATACAAACTGGTCTTGAGGTGCTGTTTCAGTGCCATGGGGCACACAGTCCAAAGTTTTAGTAAATAACTCTAGCACTATTGAATCGGAAAGACTAGAGCAAAGTCTTCGACGGCAAACGGCTTGGTTCACCCAGCCACGATTCTGGCCCTTGCCGGCTGACACGGGATCAATCTAGGAGCAAAGCGCGTGTATTGCTTGAAACACAGCCATGTAACGACTAGTTTTCAAACGGTGTGGACGACAGATCTAAATCCTTCAAGGCCTCCCCTCTCGCCCAAGGGTGGCAGGAAGTAGAGGGAGACATTTTAGCAACGGCGTCGGCCCCGAGTCGTGTAACATCAAGAACGGCAACCTGCTCTTGGAAGTGCCCCCTCATTTCATGCCAGTTCCGTGCTGTGTGTTGTGTAGGTAGTGGACCGAACAATGTCCATTGCTGTTGAACACTGTGTAAGCTGCCTCGATTAAGCTGCCTCGATGGGCCATATCCGCGGCAGCGCGACGCTGGTGCCTGTGAGACGACTTGCGCGGAGACGGCTCTGCAAACTGAAAACTAGTGTTGATGCTGGTGCCTAGCAAAATGGAGACGGAGTTGCCGGCTGAGCATGAACTGTCATTTTCAATCTCGTCACGGTGGCAATGCTCCCAGTAACAGAGGTCGCAACAAACAACGTACGAAACTGGTAGGTGTTGTCGTATATGTATCAGAAGTGCGCTTGACGAAGTGTAGTCAATCTCGATGCGATAACTTGTGCTTTCGGGATTCGCGTATTTCGTGTGGAGGATCAACCACTTTTACACGTGCATCATTATGCACAAAAGACACGAGAGCCTGTCACCAATGTTCCTTTATCTTTTTTTTTCGGTCCGTCGGCATACTGGGCCACACAACAGAGGAAGACATATTGAAGTGACAGTGTCGGACTTGGTTGTGGCAGACACTAGGGTCAGTTGTTGAAGTGGTGCTGTCCATGAGTTGAAAACCACTAGCCCGAGATGCTGAAAGTCATGTTCGTCAAAAGACCAGCTCATCGTTAATGAGCTAAGTGACATATGACATTTTTGATACTGCCATAACACTTTCTGTACAATATGCGACGTGTATCAAAACCGACGCGTGACTTGTCTGGCAGAGGTGGTCTGAACTGGCAGCCAGGAGCCAGAACAACGGCGACAATGTTGCTAGATCTCACGCCATGACTCAATGAGTTGATACTCATTTATGCTTGGGTGTTTGTTTTTCCATGGCTCTGTTACATGGACGAATTTGAGTTTCGTATGCGTACGAGATGGACAGCTACTGTTGTAATTTCGGTGTTTTCGCCATGAATATGTCCTTGTACGCTTTGAATACCGTGATGATATACTACTATGAGTCAGGATAAATCGTTTTGTGATTATGCAAACATAACGCCAAGCTTTTTATCAGTTGTACGTAGCGGAGGTATTTAGCACTGCCAATTGCGGTTACGACGGCCTGCATGGAAGATTCTCACCATGCGAGCATTGCAAGATGGAGGTTGCGGCATTTCTGGAGACGTTGAAACGGATATTACTTGAAATCGACCGTGTCGAACCCCTTGGTACACGCCTCAAAGCTCGATTGTGTCGGTGAGGCCTGTCCATACTCGTCAGTGAAAATTGAAGCGTAGGTAAAAGATGATGGGGATGATTTCTCACCCAAGATGGGTCAAACACGCAGAGCACCCCAGCTCCCCGAGCCCCCGACTGTTTGAACTTGACAGTGCCGAGTCCGCAGTCGGGCTGTCTCGACTCGCGACTCTCCAGACTCCAGACTCCAGATTGCCGACTCCAGACTCAGAAGCCAAGCGATGAGCACGTCCAAGGCAACGCATAAGCAAGGGCTGACCCCGGAACCCCAGAAATAAATTGTCTGGTCTGGAGTGAAGTGGGGTGGAGTGGAGTGGAGTTTAGGAATCATCAAGATTGACGGCGTCTGGTCTGAGATGTCGCTCCGCTGGGCTGGTGACAGGCGCCCCGCCCTACGCCAGCAGCTGATGCCAGCAGTTGTTTCCTTCCCATCGGCCGAGGCGCCCACGCAGCCTTAGCCTTGTCTTGCCTTCCTTGCCTGCCTCGCCGCATCGTCATGACACGGCCGATACCAAAGTAATAAAAAAAAAATACGGCCATTGCTTCGCCATCGACGGCACCAGCACACATTGGTCGATCAATTCGAAACCCTCCAAGCTTTGAAAGCTGACACGTCCATTCAACTCTACAAGCGACTCGTCCACGCAAACTCCGAAAAAAAAAAAAAAAAAAAAAACCCCCATCATCCACGTTTCTTACACCATCCGAGCTCCTCGCCTGTCGACGAACCACACATACGATCCGGATCCACGAAACCACCACCACCACCCCAACTGCTTGTTCCAACCAACCCAAACTCTTTTCACCTCCGCCGAATAAAGGAGAGCAATATACCGAGCCGCAACCGACTCTCTCTCATCTTCTCTTCCCGAGGGAAAGAAAACAAAAAGAGAGAGAGAGACGACGAGATAGTTGATACTACGCACACAATGTCACAACCGCCCTCAACACCAGTCAAAGTACCCTCCGCCGCCGCAAACAACACTCCCGCGACGCTTGATCCCGACCTTCGCTCGCAAATAAATTCGCTACTCCTCCGAGACGGACACGTCGCAAAGTATGTTTTACAAGGACTATTTTCTTCCCTCTTTTATGAAGAAAAGAGAAAGAGAAAGAGACGAAACGAAACGAAAGGCAACGATGCTTCTCGAACAACAACAATAACAACAACAACAACAACCCCTCTTCCCCCTTCTCTCGTCATGCAATGAAAAGAAAAGTCAACCTTACTAACCGCATCACTGCTAAAAACAAAGAATTCAAGAATCCCTCCTCCACGCCCTCAATTCCAACTCCACAAACTGGCCGACCCTCATCCAGGCCCATGCGCTATCCCTTCTCCGCTCCGGCGAAATAACTACTTACCCAGCCCTTCTGCGCCGTGTCCTCGAAGACGTCCGCGAAGCTTCCTCCAATAGCGTCCCCAACGGCAGCAAATCCAACGGTGACGCGCTGTCCAAGAAGGTCAACGGCACGGCAGCGCCCTTTGAGAAACCAAATCTCGCCATGCCAGAGTCCGTCATTGATGAGGCGCTGCGCGTTACAAGGGAGAGCCTGGAGGCTGTGTGTGAGATTGATGGCGAGACGGGTAGTTGACTCGCGGCCCTGGCTAAATCGTGATAGCTAGGGACGAAACTAAAAACAATGTGGGAAAATGGCACACTACGCTTGTAGGGCATACAAGAGAGCCGTTTACGAATCACCAAGAAATAAAACACTAAAGAAGAAGAAGAAGAAGAAGAAGAAGAAGAAGAAGACGAAGGCGGCAACGGCGATGACATACAATTCTTCCATTAAATGATGAGAAGAATACGAATACAGACACGCTGTTGTACTATGATGGCTACGCAAAACCCTCTTATCACTCACTCCCTTTCCCTTCTTCTCCTTTCAAAGATACGCGTCATTGCAATGCAGACGAGGGAAAAACAGGTCTTACCTCTTACGAACCCCCCGCCCCCCCTTTCTCTTCAAGACCGCAACATGGCATCATGCAAAAATTCTCTCAATTTTGGATATACCCTCAGCACTAAAAATGCTCACATACGAGCATCGAGCTTGGTCCTACACAGCTCACGGAATTACAAGAACGAAAAAAAAAAAATTAAATAAAGGCAAGGCAAGAAGCAATGGAATTGGATGGGACTATATAGCAAAGACAGTTGGGACGGACGGAACTGGACTGGACTGGACGGGATCGGATTGGACATCTGGACTCTTGGGACCGCATTTCTATAGACAATGGAGTACTCTGCATAAATTATACATGGCGTGGGACTTGGCAGACTTGTTTGGAGTTCATCTGTCCACACTGGACGGACGCTGTATTCTTTTGTGTACGGACGTGTCATGGGATGCTTCCCTCCCTCTCTCTTCTCCAGGGCCGTGCTGAAATGCTCAATCTTCGGCCCATTCCTCGTTACAATAGGGCAGGGTACATGGAGAAAATGAATAGACGGCGTGGGTGTTACCTTCGTTGATGAAATCAGGTGGCGAGGGAAGAATCATGGACACCACGAAACTTGTCAATTCATTCTTGTGATGAGAGTGGTTGTAGAACAGGTGAATGTAGAGAATCATGGACGCCGTGATATTTTTTTGAATTTACGGCCTTTTCAATTGGCCTTATGAGACTAAGTGGCAAGGGAGAATCATAGACGCCGTGACGTTTGCGGTCTGCCCGAAACAGCCAAAACATGTGTCCATTGTATCACATTCACCACTTCACCACCTGCACACGCGGAATTCGCCATGGGCACCAACATGTGCATGACGTGCTAAAGCAAAAACAAAAAGACAGAAAAAAAATTCCCCTCTACTTGCCACCGAATATACGTTTGTTTTTTTTTTAATTTGAGTCATCATGTCCACCAAAACCACTCCTCCCCTGCAGCCATTTTCTACTCCATTTACCATTTCTACCAACTCCCAGAATCCCAAAATCAGTGGATACAACAAAACTACCCATTAGAAAAAAAAGGTACCAACTGTGCATCATGTGGCCTGTGTGTGCATGGTTTCACGCGGAATCGCGCATAGGAGGAACTATAGAATACAGGGACGGGCAAAATCCGTCTTCTTTCGAAGCTTTAGTCGTAGAGGTCATCGTCATTGCCAGCATCCCCGAAACCGTTGCCTCCACCCCCAGAGGTCTGGCCATCGGCGCCTGCCTCAGGGAACTTGAAAAAGGCACCAGGCCCGGCGTTCTTCATCTGCTGAGCAAATGCCTCATACCGGCGAATCTCCACGTCGCTAACAGACTTGCGAGCCATTTGCATAGCCTCCTCGAAATGGGCCTTGGTAAGCTCAGGGACGGGATCCTCCGCCTCCTCGTCAACTTCCATTTCGTCGCCTGCAGCCTCACGAGCCTTGGTTCGCTCGATGTCAGCACCAATAGCTTCTTTGATGGCAATCTTGACGGCACGCTGGGTAATAAAACCAAGATCGGCACCCGAGAAGCCGTGCGTCTTGGTAGCAATGTATCCCAGGTCAACGTCGGAGGCGACGGGGGTCTTGCGCAATTGAGCCTTGAGAATGCTCAGACGTCCGACCTCATCGGGCAATGGCACGTAGATGAGAGAGTCCAAACGTCCGGGACGGCACAAAGCAGGGTCCAGCTGCTCAGGTCTGTTGGTAGCACCGATCACGAATACGTTCTTCTTGGAGGTCATGCCGTCCATTTCTGGTCAAAATGTTAGTAACCAAAACGATCTCAATGAAAGTATGGCGTGAGTTGGATTGTTTCTCATGTGGGAAACTTACCCGTCAGAAGCTGATTCACAACACGGTCAGAGGCACCGCCAGCGTCTCCAACAGAGCCGCCACGCGCTTTGGCAATAGAGTCCAACTCGTCAAGGAAAACAATGCACGGAGCAGCGGCACGGGCCTTGTCGAAGATGTCACGGATATTGCTTTCTGATTCACCAAACCACATGCTGAGCAACTCGGGTCCCTTGACAGAGATGAAATTGGCAGCGCACTCGTTGGCAACAGCCTTGGCCAGCATTGTTTTACCGGTACCAGGGGGACCGTAGAACAAGACACCACGCGAAGGAGAGAGACCAAACTTGAGGAACTTCTCGGGATGGTCGACAGGGTACTGCACCTGCTCTCGCAGGTCCTGTTTGACAGCCTCGAGACCACCAATATCTTCCCAGCGAACATTGGGTACCTCGACCACGGCGACCTCGCGCAGAGCAGAGGGGTTAGAGACACCAAGGGCAAAGCGGAAGTTCTCCATGGTAACGCCGAGAGAGTCCAGAACCTCGGCGTCGATCGTGTCTTCGTCCAGGTCAATCAAGTCCATCTTTTCTCGAATCTGTTGCATGGCAGCTTCTGAGCAAAGAGCCGCAACATCGGATCCGACATAACCGTGAGTTTCGGCAGCAATCTGCTCCAGATCAACATCATCGCCGAGCTTCATGTTTTTGGTGTGGATCTGAAGGATCTCGAGGCGACCAGTAGGATCGGGAACACCAATGTCGACTTCGCGATCGAAACGACCAAAACGACGAAGAGCAGGGTCAATGGAGTTGGGTCGGTTGGTAGCAGCCATGACGACTACGTTGGATCGGGCCTTCATGCCGTCCATGAGTGTTAACAGCTGGGAAACGACACGACGCTCAACTTCACCATTGGTCTTGTCCCGCTTGGGGGCGATAGAGTCGATCTCATCAATGAAGATGATGGCAGGCGAATTTTTCTCGGCCTCTTCGAATGCCTTCCGCAAATTCGACTCGGACTCACCGGCCATCTTGGACATGATCTCAGGGCCATTGATGAGGAAAAAGAAGGCACCAGTCTCATTGGCCACGGCACGAGCCATGAGCGTCTTACCAGTACCAGGAGGCCCGTATAGTAAGACGCCACGGGGAGGCTTGATACCGATAGACTTGAACAATTGAGGATGTCGCAGAGGTAACTCGACCATTTCTCGAATCTGGGCCATCTGCTTTCGGCAGCCACCAATATCATCGTATCCAACCTCATTCAGGTTGTTTTCCTCCTCATCTCGCTCAATAGGGTCGCCCTCGCAGTGAATTACTGTATCTTGAGCAACGATACCGTACTCTGGAGGGTCCACTTCCACCACCTTGAATTCGACTTGCCGCATACCGCCACGTACGATGAACAGATCACCTTGACGGACAGGTCTGTAAGCCTCTCTAAAATAAGGAGCAAGGAAAACATCGAAGAGAGAGCCAGTGATGCCCTCAACTGTATCGGCGATCGGCAGGACAGCAATTCGTTTCGCCTGCAAACGATTTGTCAGTGATAGGTTTCGACTACTAAAGCAATGTGGATTCCATGTAGGATGGTGGCCAGTTTTTTTTTTTTTTTTTTTTACTAACATATTTGATATCGGGGCAAGGCAAGATAGTGATCATGTCGCCATGTTTGACACGGAGATTGTGGCGAACGACTCGATTGATGCGAGCGCTGCCATCGTCAAGCTCCTCGTCGGCGAGGACGATAAGAACGGTATCCTTTCTCTTCTTGCCTCGAACGAGAACTGTGTCACCTCTAAACAGTTGTAGAGCGTCCATTGTGGCCTCGGACAAGGCGATGATACTGTTGTCATCGTTGACAGCATCGGTGACCCTGGTTTCGAGAAAGAGATGAAGTCAGTATTGCATGATGACGTCTTCACAGGGTCGGTGGAGCGACGATAGCAACATACATGAGCTGATTGGGCTTCTTCTTCTTCTTCAGAATTGCAGTGGCGGTGTCGTCCTCCTGCAGAAACGATTAGCATATCTGCCACTGATGAAAGTTTTGGGTGGAAACGATGGAAACGAACATGTTTGATGTCAGCACCAGAAGGATCGCTGCATGCCAAATGTTAGCCTTGATGGATGCCATGTCGAGCAAGTGCATAGACGACCGATATGTGAAGCATGCATTAGAACGCATGGGAACTCACGTCAAGTTGACCTTCTTCTTGGAATCTTCAGGCTGAGAGGCCATGATGTGATGTGTTTGCTTCGGTAAAGCTGTTTCGATGCTGAGAGGGGTTTGGTGAGGTGGCCTAGATCCGGGATAAGTGTTGACGTAGCAAGAAATGAGAGCCTCGCGGCCTTGGCGTCTGTCCCAAGAATTGCGAGAGCGATGACTCGTAGACGGGGACGCGAGGGGGGGATGGAGGGAGTGAAATGCAAAGGCGTCGAGGTTGAGCAGGTCGAGATGGCAAGGTTCAAGTTCCGGAGTTGCAAAGCAGGCCCGCAGCAGCAACCAGAAGGTGTACGTTCACGCACGTACGCAACGTGTGATTGGCAGCGGATGACTGAGAATCACAGCAGCCGCCCCAGCCCACTCACTTCACTCACACATGAACCAGACTCTGGATTACTCACACGGATCCAGCATCATCTACCAGTTTACCAATCCACAGGCGGCTGGCAGAGCCAATGACAACTCCAGGTGCCTTGGCTTCTCCGCTGTTAAGGCATGGGCAGAGTCGAGCGGCGCGAGGCGAAAAGTGGAAGCTTCTGCGGTCTTCCACACCTGCCCCCAGGTTGACAGTGCCGAGAGCACCTGCTGAAGGGCCAGGCAGCTGGGGCCAGGCAGCGGGGGCCAGGCAGCTGGAGCAGTACGTGTCGTCGCTCAAACCTCGACTTGCTGGACCCGCATTTGCGGTGCGGTGACGACACAGAGATTCAAGACACGGTCGCCGGAGAGATGCTTTCTGACTTCAGTACTTAGGAAATGCGTGCCTGGCGCCTTTAGATAACAATACTCATTCAGTCCAGGTCTAGGAACCTACCTACTTACCTACCTTAATTAGGGTTCGATCATTTTGCCATACAATTTTGACGTAAATCGATTCAGGATTACCTACGACCCACCGTCCATACCTGCAATGAAATCCGCTTACTTTATCAAAAACGCAAACGTGCTCGTTTGTAATATGTATCGTCATCAAGGCCAGCTGCCATTCATAAGCAAATACCACAGGTTATTTCATCCGTTCATTATCTGCATCCAGAAAGTTCCAAGAAGAAAAAGACCCCTTTTATTCATCCTTCTCAAAGGCATCGTTCAAGTAGCTCACAAATACCTCTCTCATGCCATCGCTCGCCATGTTTCCAACACTCTCGAGCCCAATCCCGCCCCTGTTCAATCCCACAAAGGCCCTCCGTAATCGCTGCAGCTGCGGTAGTGCAAGCTTCTTTCCCGAAGGCAGGTCCACAACCAAATCATCCTTGCCGCTCGCGTTCAAAGGAATCTTAACTTCACCACCACCGTCTTCACCTTGCTGCTCCAGTATCCTTTTCACGACATCTTGTGTTTCACGTTCCAGGACGTACAGATAATCACCACTTGCGTCACGACCACGTTGAATAGTGGACTGGTTTGGTTTGACAATCTTTCGTCCCTCGCCAGCCATGGCATCCCACAAGTCGTCAAAGGTTCGCTTCACCTGAGCCTCGCTATCATCCCACAGGATAGCGAAGAGCGGTGAGTCCCACCTCGTCATTGGATTTGGCTCCTCATACCGGAAGACGAGGTTGTCCCAGTTGCTTGATGAATATGGTTCTGCCTCCAGTTCTGCACTTTGGGATGAGGGCACTTCTTTGTTGTTGTTGTTGTTGTTGCTGCTGCTGCTGCTGCCGTTGTCGTCCTGTGGCATGTGTTCATTCATGCAGCTGCCTCGGTCCTCCGTACGAGAATTTGCCCTTTGTAACCTCTTCTCGTTGACCTGTCGAGCCTGGTCCACCGAACATGCAACGCGCAAGATACAATTGGGTGTCCGCAAAGCTTTTGCCTCGCAGTGAAGCTGATACCGCCAGCCTTTGATGTAATTCAAGCCATCCAGGATGACAAAGTCCTTGTCCGACAATACCCGCTTCACCGCACCATAAAGAGCTGCTCGAGCGTCCTTTTCAGACGAGTTTGCCGAACGGGTATGTAAGCGCACTGTATCGGGAGATAGGTCGTATACGGCGCGTGATATTGACAAAGAGTCATCAGAGATTAGATGAAGTCGATATTTAGCAGGCTCGGTTTCGGCGATTCGGGTGGCCAGGTAGTCGTAGAGCTGCTTTGCGCGGGTAGATTTGCCTGACGTGGGGAGGCCCGAGACGATGATCAACTGCAGGCGAGCGAGCGATGAGCAACAATCACTATGGATATAGGCCGAGGCTTGCGCCAGTAGCCGGGGGGCAGTCGGGAAAGAATTTCAAGACGTACTGGCATCGTGGCCAAGGTGTTGTGCGTCTGGGCAAAGTGAATCAAAAAGTCGTCAAAGGCTCCCAGCCTAAGAGTGACTCGACTGGTTTTGCCGCGGGTGCAAAGCAGTGACAAAAAAAAATGCACGTGTTCGGACCGAGGAAGGTGCGCACCAGCCTGGGCTGTGATCCACGAAACCGGCACAAACTTTGTATGCGCACGAAGTACAATAGCGGAGACGCTCTAGCCATTTTTGTCAGCAAAACTCCGGCCAAAGTCATGGGTTGTCATCAAAAACGCCGTAAAACTCCGTGTAGCCCCTGTTCGTCAGGATTTTGATATACAAATAAGCTACGTAGGGCCGCGTAAATGCCTAGAATAATAGGTTTATTTACCCTATAAAAACGATTTCTATACAAAGTTTATGCTCACGAATGTCATCAAAAAGGGGTCACAAACTTGGTTAGTACGAGTATTAAGTACAAGGTTTATGCCACCCCAAAAAAAAGCAGCGAAAAAAGGTCTTGAAAAAATAGAAGAGAAAATCAGAGGAAACCCTAGCAGAGCGCGCGGGCGTACTGGACATGGATGCATTCTACTGGACCCGACCCCTCTGCGTTTTCGACCGTAAACTTTTTTGGGCAACTGTTTCGTTACGCCACTTCAAGTACGTACTCAGGTCAGTAAGAAGTATCGTCTCTTGGGGTGGCGGCGGCTTGGGACGTTGATCGCCCTACTTGCATGTTTCTTTTTTCCCTTCCATCAGCCCAACAGCCACAGCCGCCCAAGATGCATCCCACGGCAAAGTTCACGTATTCAGGGACGATTGCTGACCGTAACTCCTTCCGCTTTCAGCGGCCTCCTATTCCTGGCACAGCCATCTTAGATCCGATGGAGTGGGTCGTGATGTACGCTGCCTGACGCCACACATCAAAGGCAACGAAGCCAAAGATGGACGGTGGACGATGGACGACGGACGACGGACGACGGACGACGGACGATGGCACGATGGCACGATGAAATGTGAAAGGCGACTCTTTGTGGCGATGCGGATGACGGTGGCCGCGTCTTTGGTTTCCCTTGCTCGCGTGCCGTGAGCCGAAGGCACAACGACGGATGCTGAACGTGCCTGCGTAGGTAATGGAACATCAGTTCCCAAGGGTCAGAAGAGATAAAAGTCGTGTGTCCGCTGTCTTGAACAACAACTCAATTTCATTTTCAGGAGAATTTCTCGTCATACAAAGTATTTTAAAGGAAAATCTGTTCATCCTACAGCCTCAGATACATCATTCCCGTCTTGGTGGTTTCATCATTACAATATACACCACACGCATCGCCAATCAGCTGTGACAAAAGAGTCATTAGACGCCCTGTTCTTTTTCTGTTCGCCAACCATGCCCCGACTCGACACATACGACATTATATCCATTGTCGGAATCCCCATCCATGTCGCCTTCCTCGCCTGCGCCATCTTGCTCTGTGTAAAACATGGCTTCTTTAAGACCGGGGGCTGGCATTTCCTTATTATCCTGTCCGTCTCGCGCCTGATCAGCTTCGGCATGCGTCTAGCCCTCATCAACGACCCGACCAACATGAGTCTTTGGTTGGGCTGGCTGATCATCAACAGTGTTGGCCTGGGACCTCTGATTCTGCTGCTTCTGAGTCTTCTCATGCGCGTGTTCGAATCCATTAATCGTCAGGGTCAAGTTGTCCTCAGACCGTTATACCAGCGCCTCATCCAGATCCTCGTTCTGGTTGCCGTCATTCTCGCGATTGTGGGTGGTACAAACTCGTCCTATGTCATCGAGAATGGCGTTATCAAAATCAACTTCCCTACATTGACCCACGTAGGAACCGGCCTCATGATTGCCGCACTTGTGGTTATCTGCGGCGAGACCGTTGTTGCCTTGAGAAACCAGGGTTTTGTTGCGCAGGGCGAGCATCGCATTCTGCTGGGTGTTCTGGCGTCCATTCCTTTTGTCATGATGCGACTTGTTTACTCGTGCTTGACGGTGTTTGGGGGCATCGCCTCGAACGTGTGGCTTTACCTGTGTCTGAGCATCTTGGCCGAGGCAGCCGTTATGCTGATGCTGACGGTGTTGGGTCTCATGCTTGAGGTAGCTCCGAAACGGACAAAGGGCGAGGACGACTCGGAAATGCTAAGTGTTCCGGTGAAAAGCAGCAGCATGACCGACGTTATTTAACGCTTTCGACCTGCCTCTCCTTTTTTTTTTTGTCTGTTTTCTTTCTTCTTTTCTCTTCTCTTCTTTCTTTACTTCTTTCATTCTTTTTTTTTTTTTTTTTTTTTTTCT
>SRPU01000673.1:0-15144 GCA_018360185.1 Claviceps lovelessii | reverse complement strand
ACTTTTTTTTTTTTTTTTTTCGTTTTTTTTTTCCTGCCCTTTGCCCCTCTTACTCTTGCTTTCTCCTCCCCCGCCCTCGTTTTCCGTCGCCCCAGCCAGCTGCATGGGGCACGGTGCACGGGGCACGGGCAGCCCAGGCCAGGCCAGGCCAGCTGCCAGCCAGTTCGATGCTGGGCGTCGCCGACAGTCACTTGCTGGTAGTCACGGCTGGTCCGCCCGCTAAAAACAGCGCCTGAGTCCGGAAAGGTACCTTGAGCTACATGTCTCACCTGCCGAGAACCCCAACGTTCAACCGACTCAAAACTCAACCGTCCTTGCGAGCCGAGCTGTCATGGGCCATGGCATTTGATTCTGAGTCTGCGATTCATCTGTCTAAAAACGCGGCAAACAACAATCTCGGGCTTAGTCTTGAACGCGTTGTTAAGGGAAATGAGACCGACGGTGCTCGCCGTTGTGTTCACTGTTCAGTTAAGTGACCGTGTCTGTCAACTTTTTCTTTTCTTTTCTTTTTCCTTCCTTTTTTTAAAAAAAATAGAAAAAGAAAAAGAAAAAGAAAACCACCAGATAAAGTCGCATGTACCGACGGGAACAGATGGCACAGTCCAAGGCGGGCGGCTCCCCCCGTGCTCAAAGACACCAGACCACAAACCATCAAGTAATATTCATTGAATACTAATTCCTTTGGCTTCATTGCAGCAGCGCTGCTTCCGTCCCGCCCTGTCTTCCGTCTTGCTGCTGGCGGCAGCTGCGAACCAAGCGCACCTTGATCGGTTGTACCTGCCGTGGAGGTTGCTTCTCAGGCACGTGCCCGTACAACACAACGTCGTGCTTACGCAAGACTTCCCACCGCCACTGCTTGCTGACCAGTATCGTCCGTGTTCATCATGGCAAGTCAGCAGTCAAACAGGGCTTCCGATATGTGAGTCATGCATACGCAACAGACTGCTCACAAACCCAGGTCGCCAAGATGTTCAAACGTCAAGCCGGTTATGTGTGTGCAAGGTGGCTTGCGGTGGCGCTGTGAATTGTGAAATGTGAATTGTCAATTGTCAATTTGTGGGCCCCAAATGCACCAGACTGCAACCGCTGCACGAAAAGTCCTGCCATGCTATTATACTTTTCCCATTGACGCAGTAGTCACAATCAAGATAGATAGCAACACTGGTCTCAATGATTCCACCTTGTAAGCTGAGATGCGGAACAAGGTAGTCTGCCGCCGTAAGCTGAGGTGACGTGTTTGCGTTGATTACTACAGGGTAGCTGTACCGACTTGCCAAAATCCCACGATACCTTCCTTATCTTTTGCCTTACCATACGTAGTCTCCCGTCGCATTTTCTGTTCCAAAAAAAAAAAAAACCCGATATCCCGCAACTCGTCATAAATCTCTTCATGCATCATCACCAACTCGCGCAAAGACACTATTGCATTTGTATTTGCTTTTGCAGCTAGAAGACGCCATTGTATTGGAATGACCCTTGTTGGTCAGTATTCATGATATTAATATACGTCCCGTCATATTCCATACCCCTTCCAAGGACCCATACATGGTCTACGCGCTCTTGACGACCCGGTCGTCGTCGAACTCTATGTCGATAATTCCGTCAGCCTTGATCGCCTTGACCACCATGCCCTTGAAATCGATCGGTAACCGTCGCTTCAACTCGTCCGCGCAGAGCGTCAGGAGCTTTATGCCCTGTCCGAGTGTGATGTCGGGATGATGGTGCTTATCCAAGATGGACAAGCAATAGTATCTACGCAGAAATCAGTCAACCGTTGACAAGTTCAAGATAGTTAGATGGTCACTGTTTCCACGAGCAGCACGCAGAAAAGTAGGCGGGCTTATTTATACGTACTGTGCGTAGCCGTGAGCTGCGTAGGGAACCTCGGCCAACGAGGCCAAGTAATCAAGCCAGTAAAGATGCGGCTTGCCGGTGATGGGATCAACTCCTCCCATCAAGAGATTGACATTGTAGGGATGACGCGACCGCAAGCTCGACGCAAGTTCGCCGCGGACAAAGTGTGCCAATCCTGAGGGAGACAACTCGGTTTCATTTCGCATCGAATAAAGCTGGGCATTTCTTTGGATGTATTCGGCGAATTGCACTACCAAAAGAGCATGTTAGCCATGGGAAATTTATCCTCACTTGTTTGCCACGTCATTTCCCCCGTCGTGCTGTCCCATCCCGAAGCACTTTTCTTTTTATTGTCCCAGTGGACGCGATTAATGCCGAAGCTTCAATGTCGCCCCATACCCGTATCACCAGCCTCTCCTGAGAATGCCATCAAGGTGTGCTTGTTGAGCGCTCTGGTCTTGTCGTCGGATGCCTTCAGAATCGTGGCACCACGCATCGCCGCCTTTGAGGCAGCAATGATGGTGAAGTCCTTGCCCGTAATTCCCAGCAGAACCTCCCTATGTCAAGCTGTCAGTGATCCTTTTGCGAATCTGCAAAAGCTGCAAAACTCATTTTTGGCTACTCACATGGTGTTGGCGTAAGAGGTGCTGGTGCTGTGCGATGAGGTGATATGGTATGGGAGTTATGAGGTTGGAGGTCTCAAGACGAAGCTTGATTCCGTCTTTGCTTGCAAGTAAGTGATGCTTTTCGAGCTCGGCCCGCTCAGTCTTGCTATGCTAGGCTGTAGCGCTCCACGTCAACGGGGGTCTGGGACTGGAGCTTTCCTTGTCCCAGTCCCGCCCAAGGATGTCTCACTGCCGCCTACTAAGTAGCCTGCACTTGGGATTGTGCCACCACCTACCGCCCAGTTATCGGAAGCACTATTGACCGAAGATCGCACATTGATTGGCTTCACACCGGAGACAAAGTGGGGCGGACGTTTTTCAATGTGCTCCACCAACTACTTTTTTTTTTTGAGAGGGAACGAGAAAGAGAAGAAAACCGCCCGCAGGCGCACACGTACGATACTATCATGGCGAATCTGAATGCCATGTCCTAAGGTGAAAGAAAGGGAGCAAAGAACCGTGAAAAAAGAAAAATATAGAAAAAATTCAAAATTCAAAAGAATAAAGCCTTCCGACCATGTCGTCCTTTTTCACCATACCTGGCGCCCAAAAGAAGCGAAAACGTCCTGCTGTTCCCGAAGCGCCCAAGAAAAAAATCGCCGGTGCCAAAAGTACGTCTTATAGCAACAAGTCCGCTAAACGATCCGGCGGCGCTTCCTCTGCGAACAAGAATAGCAAAAAGAAATCAGTCAGCGTGCGGGACGAGTCAATCTCTGGAAGCGACTCGGACGACGACGACGACGACAGCCTCGACTCGGACGACGACGACAACGGCAACGACAACGATAATGACAGTGCAGAAGACCGACAAAGTTCGGAGGACGAGGAAGAGACGGCGGCAGAGAAGAGACTCCGTCTGGCGGAACGCTACCTGGAGAATGTCAAGGAGCACGTGGATGAGGCTGGTTTTGACGCCGCCGACATTGACCGCGACCTGATTGCCGAGAGACTGCAGGAGGATGTGGCCGAGACCAAGGGCAAGGTGTATCGCCAGCTCTGGGACCAATTGGCCCTGGATAAGACGTCGCAGACGTTTTTCCGCACAAACACCAACTCAGTCACCTCAATTGCCGCGTACCCGCCATTCGTTTACACGGCCACCAAGGACCTCACATTACACAAATGGAGGACGCAGCATCTCCCGCAACACCAGTTCCCGCAGACGACGAGGAGGAAACCCAAGAAGCCGGATGCTCCGCCCCGAAAGAGACCCGAGCTAGTGGCATGGATCACAGGAGACAAGAGGAAGAGCAAAGACCGAAATTACAAGAGACACACGGGTCAAATCCTGGCCGTGGCTGCCTCGCCGGACGGCAAGTATGTCGTGACGGGGGCCGAGGACCGCAAAATCATCGTATACGATGCCGAAACACTGCAGCCCGTCAAGGTGCTCACGCACCACCGCGACGCCGTCACGGCATTGGCGTTCCAGCGCGGCACAAGCCAGCTGTACTCTGCGTCGAGAGACCGCACCGTCAAAGTATGGAGTCTAGAGACGCTCGCCTACATCGAGACACTCTTTGGCCACCAAGATCACGTCGTCGACATTGACGCCCTCGCGCAGGAGCGCTGTGTCAGTGTCGGTGCGCGGGACAGAACCGCCCGTCTGTGGAAGGTCATGGAAGAGACGCAACTCGTCTTCCGCGGCGGCGGAGCCGACAAGAAAAACAACCCCCCTGACGTCGACCCGCGTTCGCTCCTCCACGAGGGCAGCATGGACCGCATCTCCATGATAGACGACGACCTCTTCGTCACGGGCAGCGACAACGGCGCCATCTCCCTATGGAGCCTCACCAAGAAGAAACCCGTCTACATCCAACCCCTCGCCCATGGCCTCGACCCAGCCCTTGACCCGCTATCCGCCTCGGCCGAGGTCCACCCCGTCCTTGAAAAAGTCGTCCCAGCACCGACCCCCCGCTGGATCACGGCCCTCAAAGCCCTCCCCTACTCGGATATAATCCTCAGCGGCAGCTGGGACGGCCACATCCGCGTCTGGAAACTCACAGAAGACAAGAAGAAGATTGAGCCCATCGGCCTCCTCGGCGGACTCTCCTCCGACGCACACTCCAAGCAGTCGTCGTCTGTCGTCGGCGCCGAAGACGACGACGACGACGAAGGAAGCGAAAAAGAAAAAGACACCTCCCCCATCCTCTCCAACCCCCACGGCACCAAGCCCTCCAACCGTCCCATCCCCGGCATCATCAACGACATCACCGTCTTCGAACGCGGCGACCGCGGCAAAGACGGCCTCTGCGTCGTCGCCGCCGTGGCCCAAGAACACCGCTTCGGCCGCTGGCACGCCCGCAAGCACGGCGTCCGAAACGGCGGCGTCATCTTCGAAGTTCCCCGCCTAGCAGCCTCCCTTCCCAACGGCCACCCACCTCCCCCAACAAGCGAGAGCAAATAATTCCTGACCAGAATGGAACTCAAGACTTGAAAAATCGCAAGTCCAAAAACGCTAGAAACAATCTGTAGCGATCCCGAGGGCATTTTGTTTTGGTGAAACAATAAAAAAAGGTTCTGTACATAGACATCATTCAGACATGGGGGACAAAAAAAAAAAAAGACAAGAAGAGGGACACACGTACGCAAGGAAAAACAACAACAAAAAAAAACATAATTCACCTTTTTTCTCATTGCCGAGGCGTCTTGGTATGATTTCTTATTCTCTGCATGTAGTTCAATGGCATTATTTTCTTGGTTCTTGATTTTATTCTTGCTTGCATGTCAGTCTTGTTTGTGCTGTTTTGGGTCATGGGATGGACGAGGATAAGCTGTTATAGAGGGGGGGTTCGGGCTCCTTGATGTTTGTCGGAGGACTTGGGAATGGGGAAGGGCGCTGAGTCTAGGGGGTTGTGGAGTTTGTATTTGATCTATGTATGATTGAGATTATTAAAGTAAACATGCTTTTCTTCTTTTTCTTCTTCTTTCCTTTTCACCCCCCTCCCCCCTTCTTTTTTTCTATTTCTCTTCCTTTCCTTTTTTTTTCTTCCTTTCTTCCTTTTCTTCCTTTCTTCCTTTCCTTCCTTTCCTTCCTTTCCTTCCTTTCCTTCCTTTCCTTTCTTCCTTTCCTTTTCTTCTTTACTCTTTCTTTTTTCTTTCTCTTCTCTTTTTTTTACTTTTCTGTTCTCTTTCTCTTCTCTTCTTCTCTTCTTTTTCTTTTTCCATTCTCTTTCAAAATAACCTGCTCCGTCTCTGCGTTATTGAGGGGCTAGCAACGACGAACTAGAAACGAACCGGAACGGTAACGGGAACCAGGAACCAGGAACCAGGAACTAGGAACTACGACCCGGGATAGCAATGACATCTTCACCTTCGTACCAACCCCCACCCCTCATCCCCTGCTCATCCCCAAACCCATCCCTGGACGAACCGTAGACATGTACAGTCGTGATGGATGATTGGGCCCCTGCATCTGGCATAATGAACGGTTCTGCACAGCTGGCATGCATAGCATGCGTATTGATCGACTTCATCTATGCGGCTCGACATGTCGACATGGCGCCGCTTCCGCAGTGGACGCATGCGCTTCAAGTGCTTTGCATTGTACAAACATCAAACACAAACCCGGGCCAAAAAAAAATTCATAAAGAAAATGAATATTGGATACAGAAAGAAAACAAAAATCTACATTCATGCCAAACGCCGACCCCATCGCTATGCAGAAAATGCCTTCCCGTCTTGTCTTCCAAGAGGTGTATATCCGCTGTTCCAGGGGTGTTATTCCCGGAGTGCTTCCGCAATAAAGCACAGAAAGCGCGCTGTAAATCCACTCATGATTCCCCCCCAGTCCACGACTGTTCCCCCTGACTGATACTTGCTAATTCATGTCAGGTCAACGGACCGCTCAATGCCATCGTATTTGGCTTGCTGCCGTGTCGGCAATGGACTCTGGCTTGACCTCAAAGGTTGGACCAGGGACGGTGACGACTCCACTTGCGTGGATTTCCGTCTTATCGGCCTGCTTCTAGTAATCGACATGACTTCCTCCACGTCTGCGGATGACTTGATGGATGTGCGCTTGAGCGGAGTCCGGGTTTGCTGTCCTTCCGCCTCGGATGACGAGAAGGTTAGAGTTGCCACAAGACCTTGCTTGGTCAGGTCTGAGCCCTTGGTGCCCTTGGTCCCCTTGGCCGGCGTGGTAGCAGCGGGGGTTCTTGTTCCAGATGCCGCCATTCCACCTTGAATTGAATTGTGTCTTGTCAATGACGGATCCAGACCGCGCGTATTACCAGGACCACCAGGACCACCAGCAGCACCAGCACCACTGTTCTTCTTCTTCTCTCTGTTGCCCGTGCTTGCATCAACCTGAGGAGTTCCCGGCGGCAGCTTTGCCAGTGTCCGCGTTCCAGAGTTTTGTGCATCATCGTTCGCAGTCGACTGAACGACAGCCGAAGATGACGTCTGAGAAGCAGGCATCACATCGTCAGATGTACCACCAGGCACTTCTGCGGCCGTCAATGATATTCTGCTTGGCGTCAAAGGGACATCCTTGGACGCTTTCATGGGCGAGGAATCTGCATCCTTGGCAAGGGCCTTTCTTTTGGCAAGGGCCAGCCGCTTTTGCTCCTTTTCTTTCATTTGGCGCTCATGTTGTTCGCGCTGCATCTCAAACAACAAGTCGCGAAGAGACTTTCGTATTTGCGATGGCCGGATGTCCCACCCCAAGGCTTCCCGTTGAAGCAACTTGCGAACCGTCTCATCGGGATCTCTCAAGAATTCTTCCATGTATCCCAAGACAAACACTCCACAATCGCAAAAGTTGTCTTGTTCGGGAATCTTCTTGGCAGTGATGCCATTTGGTATCTTGACCAAGTCAACACCCCTTTTATCCTTGGCTTCCGCGATAAGATACTCCCTGAGTACCTTGCAGGTTGTGGGGTGGGCGTTGGCCAATGAGTCCAACGTGACGACTTTTGGTGCCCTGGGATCATCATGGCGCTGAGCTGCTACTGCGCTCGTTCGAGAGCCAGGTGGTGCCGTTGTTTTCGGCGTTGCCTTCGACGATGGCGACGAGTTTTGCATCGTCTTGGGAGAGCTCGGAAGCGAAGGAACAATCTCCACGGACGCCGATTTTTGCTTCGTGTCGCCATCCCGGATGGTCACGTCGGACATGTCTCGCTCAATGGCTGCTATCCTAGGTGACGAGTCCCCGGCATGCTCAGGATTGGCTTGATTACTACCCTCCCCGGGTATACCGTTGACAGCATTGGGCACGTTGCATATGAGTGCCAAGTACCAGTGTGCGTACTCATTGACTGGCACAACGATATAGTCGTATGACAGCAGATCAACCTTGGCTGTCCAAGCCTTGACACCATCATAGTTGATTTTTCCCTTTGTAGACCTCAGTTTCTCGAAGAAGAAGGTGCTGAAGAAGTAGACCTTGTTCAGGAGCTCAGGCCTCTCGCTTTCCAGTTTGAATTGCAAGTATCGGATATAGAAGCTGATGAGGTTGTCGTTGAGGAATTCGCCCTCGTCTAATCTGAGAATATCGCCATCATCGACCGTCGCCCTGTTTTTTCCAGTGGCGGGAAACACTAGAGATTTATGCCAATGTGTCCTCCATTCCGGATTTTGCTCGGTCCATCGTTCAAGAATGGTTGTTTCTTGCGGAACATGGACAGGAGAAGACCTTCGAGTCCGTCGCGTGACTGGGGCCTTGACCACGGCAGCACCGTTGTCTTTTGGAACCTCGATCAATATTGCTTGTGGACTTGATGTGCTTTGTGTGCTTTGTGTGCTCTGTATATTTTCTGTATTTCTCGTGGACTCCCGCATCTGATCAACCAGTTTTACTGTCCGACGAGGCCCAGCAATCGTATTCACTTTGTCGGGCTGTGGATTATGAATAACCTTTTCAACCTCAATCGGTTGTACAGTAGGCACAGAAGTCGATGATTGCACAGAGTTCATGTTGTCGCGGTAATGGTTGGCCTTGTTCCAGGCCTGATCCCATTTGATTTCGAGTTCACGCCTGCAGAGGTCATTAGCCGGGCATCACAAAAAAAAAAAAAACCCCCTGAAGGAGAACAACTCACTGGGCCACGTCTACTAATCGATCTTTGTTTGTAAAGCCAGTGAGAGCCACAACATCACGATGATCCATCATTTCCAACCACAAGCTGCTTTCGAAACGGTTTGAGCGAGGCCTCACGACATGTACGAAATGGGCTTGAGAGGCTGCGTGCTCTATCTTGGTGACCTTGTCCAAGTCAATCGCCAGCCAGTCCAATGGGCTTTTTGCATCTCGCGCGCGCTTTGGTGACAGAAGGCGCGGTGGTCCTTCACTGTTAGCTGGCTGGAGGAGAAGTGGGCTTCCGTCTTGATGCCCCGAAAATATGTTCTTTCCAGAAACGGCCCTCCTCACGTGCACTTGTAAAACCTTTGGCGTGGTTGCTGATGCGCGGGAGGGTTTAGGATGCGGCTTTAGAAACTGGGTGGGCTGAATGTCACCTCTGGTTGGTTTGCGTTTCGGATCGAACTGGTCGGAGAAGTTTGTGCGCGGTTTCTGTCGACGCTGGATCTGGCAAAATTCGTCTTCCGACTCTATCGATTCTATGGATTGATGGAGCCGAGGACGCTTGACATGCGGGCTGATAGCTCCTGTCCGAGATGGCAACCTTGATCGTTTCGGGCCTGCCGGTGCAATATCAGAGCGAATGTTTGATGGTGGAGGATCATGTTCGGCCAGGAGGATGTCGGGACTCTCTATTGATTCTGAGTTCTTTGAGGGATCTGGCGCGTCAAAGCTGTCGTTTCTGCTCTTGCCGGTAGCGTCGTCGAGTGAGCTGTGTTGGCGGCTCAGTGACGACCGGCTCTTTCTCGTCCGAGACCTCCTTACCGCGTTGCTCTTGGGCTGAGCATGACGGTACTCATCCACGCCAGCTCGTGCGACCTTTAATTTTCCAGTGCTGGAATTGCTTCTGAAGTCGTATTGTTCTTCTTGAGAGTCACTCAAGGTCAGGTCGTGGGTTTCGTTTGCACGATGTCGCTTGGGAGCTTGAAAATAAGGACTGTACGTGGCATCTTGTGCGTCGTTGGGGTTACATCGTTTTGACCGAGGCCTTTCGCCGGGAGAGTATTGTTGTGTCAACGGGAGGGGAGGATTCGTTAGGGTATTCAGACCTCCTGCCGCGGAGCCATTGAGCTGTCTCTATAGGAGGATCGGAGATCAGTCTGACGCCTGATTCGGTTTCCAATGAATTTCGAAACCACGTGCTCGCCTTACCAGCCATTGAGCGTGGGACATTTTATCACTAGCAGTCCTGGGCACGAGGAGAGAAGGTAAGCAGATGAAACAAATCGATGGGGGTTTTTTTTTTTTAGGGGAGGGGGGGGGGGGTTAGGATTGAAAACAGAAAACCGTACGTACCCATAGTCGGGGAAAGAGTGCGCCTCGGAATAGTACCGTGCAAGCGGGCTACATTGTGGATGAGTAAAGCAAGAAAAAAGGAGCCCAAATAATGTGGTGTATTCGAGTAGGAAGAAAAAGAGATGAACAACAAAAAAAAAAAAAAAAAAAAAAAAAAAAAACAAAAAAAACAACACATACTCCCACGAAGATGGCCGGCGCCTCTTACCCCCCTTATTAGCCTTCAGGTCAAGGTCTTGTGTGTCTTGAGAGCTCTCCAGTTTCGAAACGTTATCAATTTCGTCCTACACGACGGCAGGTGTATTCGGGTGGGAGGGCGGCAGACTCGAGCATGCAGACAGACTTGATCCGTCAGTGAGGTTTGGGCGACGAAGCCGATGATTTCTGCAGAAGCCATGGTATGAACACCTTGGATAGTGGGGCCAAGCAGCGAAGAGCAGAGTGCCGACGGTCAGACGGTCCAATTGGAATGGAAGCACGAGGGCGGGTGGTGGTTGAGGAAGGAGGTGGATGGAGTGGGTGATGGTGGGTGTGTGGTGGGTGGACGGGGGTTTTAAGCGGGTCCGGCTTCGAGTGAAGGGCCACTGTGGCTTGAAAGCAGCTTGAAAGCGGCGGATGCTGCTGCTGCTGCGACTGCCTATTGGACATGGGGGTCATTATGCAACGACGAACGACGAAGACGAACGACGAAGACGATAGACGAACGCGTGGACACACATGGCAGGGCCAGTCTGTCTGGATCGTGGCTTGGACCCGTCTGGCGATGGCAATTGCTCACGATTGCACGTCGTGATGAAACGGCACGGTTTCGGAACGAGCGACGCATCAAATATGTAGGGCTTGGCGGTAATGCGTCAAATGCTTGATGGATGAGGATGAGGATAGGATGGGAGAGAGATGGAGGCGAGATGGGTACAATGGGAACATTTATTACCGCTTTACTGTGCATTGTACACGGACGGCATAAAATGCTTTACCCAAGCAGGTAGGCTACTGAATTTCTTTTTGCAGTTCCCTGACAGTGGCTGCCTCGAAGCGCTGCGGAGCCCATCATCCTCTTCAGCCTTGCGCTGTTGAAGAAGAGCAAGCCAAGGCCAGTCAACCAACAAGGCAAGGATGGCCCGGCTACTGCAGATGGATGACATTGAAGGCAGCAGACGCCGCCATGCACTAATAAACGGAGCCTCCAACGACACGTGGTGGATAGCAGCCACGATTTTGGGCCGGATGATTAGACGAGATGGCATCAACAAATACGATGAGCAGCCGTCCGATGCGCAAGAGGCCAGGAACGGATGCCTGCCATGTATGACATGTATGGCATGTGGCATGTACAATAGGGGATGATGTCTTGATGCGACGACATGTGTATGTGAAGTATGTACTTGTATGGGATGTTCGCTCGTCGCACTGCCTTGGTCAGTCAGACTCGAGCGCATGCCGACGCGACAGAACCCGGCAGTCGCTGGGAAGCATTACGAATGCAGCTGGCCAGAACGAGGCAGAAGGGCTTCCCGCGTTCATGACGAACATTGAGGCAAGTCAATGTCAAAGCCAGCGAAGAATCAAGATGAATCAATGTCGATTTGTGTTGCGATGGCGAATTAAGGGGGGGCTTGTGGGCTGCGGATATTTTACGTCAAGAGGGTTGGGGGGAGAGAGGACCTGGCACGGGGACTTTTTTTAATCTTTTTTAGGGGTCTGGAGCCCCCGAACAAAGGCCTGCTCAGGGACCCGTGGGCAGAGGCCAGTGAACATTGAAGAGTTGTGGGGCCCGGGAGACGCTGCAACCAGACCAGATTGATGAATGCAACGGAATGGCGTTCCAATAAAAGTACATGGGCGTACGTGTGCTGTGTGCGCAGCAGACCACGTCACCCAGAGGTCCAGCCAGGCTGCTCCAGTCTGACTGAGTCTCAAGCTGGCTCCAGTCGTGTCACTCCAGCCTGCCCAGTGGCCGTCACAGCGGTGCACTCCTGGAGGAGTCCTGTGTGCCTGTGCCTGTGCCTGAGCCAGTGCCTGCCTGTACCTGTGCTGGTCCATTTTTATTTTCTCCATCGTCGAACCTCCAAAAAACACCCCCCCCCCCCTTTTTGTTGATCTGCTCAATTGATCTTTTTATTCCCCCCCAGCCCCAATTGAGCCAGAACTCGCCCGCTCGTCTCTCCGCTGACAAGTGCAATTGAACCCCTTCTACTGACTCGCCTCTCCCCGTCGACATGGCTACGCAGTCTGGCATTGAGGCCTCTTTGGCCAAGATTATGGAGGTTGTGCAGAAGCAGGTACGTTTTCTTTTTTTTTTTTTTGGTCCTTGGGTCTTGGTTCTTGCTTGTATGGCGTCGTCGAGATGACACGGTATTTGGCTTTGTCAAGGGGCACCATGTCCGATGCTGTAGATGTCGACAGCCCACACAGGATGCAAAGACCACGATGTTCACTGCACGCATTATGTTTTTTTTTTCCCCGTCTTTCTTCTTTTCTGATTCTTCTTTCTTTGCTCGTCACTGACCAAAACACAGCATGAGGAAATGGCCGAGCTGCGCCACGAGTGCACGCAATTGCGACAGTCCAATGCAGAGATCACGCAGCTTCTTCGAGAGTCTCTTCTAGTACGTCTTGTTTCCATGCATGCATGCCTGGTCTCGGTTCATGACCGCCAGTGACCACCACCACCACTCTTCTTGTCCATTGATTTACCCTGCTCCTCATGACTGTCGTCATCGCCATTCACCACATCGTCACATTACTTACATGGTGGATTTTTTCCTCTTCCTCTTCCGCCTCAACCTAGTCTCGTCGTGATAGCGGCGGTCTGGGTGTCCTCTCACCTGGCGCTGATAGCTCAGTGCGATCCTTCAGCCCTCATCCTCTGCCCAAGCTGTCTCCCGCCATGAGATACATTCCGCCGCCCTCGCCCAGCCCTCAGTGGACTGTCCCTGCCATGGACCGAGAAATCGATGGCTTCTACGTCATTATTCCCGCCGGTGGTGCCGGTACGCGTCTCTGGCCTCTTTCACGCGAGAACCACCCCAAGTTTCTGCTGGATATCGATCTTTCCGGGCGCAGCCTGCTCCAGTCGACGTGGCGCCGTCTCGTCCCTCTGGCCGGTGCCAGCCGCATGACTGTCGTCGCCGGTCCCAGCCACTCGGAATCGATTCAGAAGCAGCTGCCTCAGCTCGAGAGCTCCAACTTGTTCACCGAGCCCGGGCCCAAGGATTCCATGGCCGCCATTGGTCTCGCCGCTGCCGTTCTCCTGCACCGCGACCCGGACGCCGTCATTGGATCATTTGCCGCCGATCATATGATTGCCGGCGAGGATGCCTTCCTCAACTCCGTCACCGAGGCCGTCAAGGTTGCCAAGGAGGGCTTTCTCGTCACCATTGGCATCGCTCCTTCGTACCCCGCCACTGGCTTCGGTTACGTCAAGCTCGGTGACAAGCTGAACGTTCCCAGCGCGCCCACCGCCCGTCTCGTGAGCTCTTTCAAGGAGAAGCCCGACGCCTACACGGCCGCCAAGTACCTCTCGTCCGGTAACTACCGCTGGAACGCCGGCATGTTTGTGACAAAGGCCTCTACCTTGATGGACCTTGTCAAGGAGTACGAGCCCGAGCTGTACGCCAGCTTGACCAGAATTGCCGAGGCCTGGGAGGACAAGGCCAAACGAGAGGCCATCCTCAATGAGGTGTGGCCCAACTTGGAAAAGGTGGCCATTGACAATGCCATTGCTGAACCAGCCGCTGCTGAGGGCAAGGTTGCCGTCATTCCCGCTACATTTGGTACGTCCTCTCCTCTCTTCTTTCTGCACCATGGTGCTGGGAAACATGTCGTTCCACGTTGATTCTAAGAGTATATTGTGCTTACAATTTTTTTTTTTTTTCTCTTTCAATCCAGGTTGGGACGATGTTGGTGATTTCTCTTCACTCGCAGAAATGCTTCCCGCCGAAGTCAACTCGCCCAGAGTTTTGGGAGACCGCAATCTTGGTAAGCATTATATGCATCGATTTGAGCTTATGGCTTTTCTTCTTTTCCAACCCCCCTTCACCCGGGACCAGGGCTAATCTAGATCAAAAATTAGTCGTTGCCCAGCAAGCCGCCGGTGGTATCGTCGTCCCTGGATCCGGCCGTCTGGTCGCTTGTCTCGGTGTAGACGATCTTGTCATTGTCGACGTCCCTGACGCCCTCATGGTCACCACCCGTGCTCGTGCGCAGGAAGTCAAATCGCTCGTTGCCAATTGCCGCAAAGCGGGCTTTAAGAATCTCATGTAATGCAGCTCAAAAGACACCGAATCATGTGTTTTATTTTTATTTTTAGTTGAAGACGATGAAGCCCGAAATGCAGAAAGGTGCTTCTCCGAAGAAAACAAAGAACGAAAAGAAGAAGAAGAAAAAAAAAACCGTCAAAAAGGGGCCCGGGAAAGGGGAGGAATTAAACAAAAAAAAGGGGACGACGGGTGAGGAATGGCCATTGACGGGTTCAGCGTGCCGGGAAATAACACAATAGGTGGCTGTGTACTTTAGCTTTTTTGATCTTCCTACTTGATAGGGGAGATGTAAACATTTTGATACCACTCCATTCGATGTCACGCGAGCCATCTGCCTGCATGTACCCGAAACCAAAATCGGGAACGAGCCAGGAGAGCAACATTGAGAGAGCTTTACATGCTCCCGCCCCACACGGCCCCGTTCCTCTGGCTTCCTGTCCTGTCCTGTCCTGCCCGCCCGCCCGCCCGCGGCAACAATCCATGCCTGCCTGTGCCTGCAAACTGTCATCATCGATCAACTCGACATAAAGCTACGCCTCCACGTCCCTGCACAGCTCAAGCTGCTTTGTCCTGTCCACCCGCCCAACCAGCCCGAATCTTCACCAAAAAAGACGACGACAAAATCGATACCGAAAATAATATACTTGGACTTTGACAAAAAGTAGAAGAAGAAGAAGAAGAAGAAGAAGAAGAAGAAGGAAATAAAAAAAACCGGCCCTGTCCGACTTGTGCTGCGCGCGCGCAACACAATCTCACCATGCATAGCTCCTTTACCCGTATCCAAAACGTCTTTGGCTTCTTCACCACAGTCGCCTGCGTGCTGGCCGGGTTCATCGCCGCGACGGACCTGCTGGCTGTGCGGAAACCGAGTGGGACGATTGTGCCCACGAATATTCAAGTGTATGTGCGGAAGGGGGTTGAAGGAGACAAATTTCTTTTTTTTTTTCATTGCTACGGAAGAAGCAGAAAAAGAAAGTAGAAGAAGAAC
>SRPU01000672.1:0-15153 GCA_018360185.1 Claviceps lovelessii | reverse complement strand
TAAAAATAAAGAGAAAAGGGTAGCTTTTATAATTATTTCTTTCTTTCTTATATAACTAATAATTAGCTAGTAGTTAGTTTACTAATAGCTAACTACTAGCTAGTATAGCTAATGCTATAAAGGTATAGAAGCTAGTAGAAGGTTTTTAGTAAAGAGGTAGTAGCTTAAAAGGAATAGTAAGGGACTAATATAGTGCCTAATAAGAGTTACTAAAGTAACTTAAAATAATATATAAACTACTCCTAAAGGTAATTTACTACTTTACTATGCCTTTACTAACCTATACTAATTCTAGTTTTATAATATACACTTTTTTATAATACTAGTTAAGTTTAGCTAGCAGCGCACTTTTATATATAGTTAGAACTAGCGCGGGGCCACTCTAGCTCTATAGCAGATACTATTATAGTTATATATAGGTTTTCCCCCCTGCTCTAGGGTTTTTCCTATATAGTTTTAGTAGCAGAGGTACTAGCTATTAGGCTTAGCCTAACTAGAGTATTAAATAATAATACTATATTAATTATATACTATTAGTTCTCTTTAGTATAAAATACCCTCTACTATTAAAGTGCCCTTTTAATATTTTAAGTTATTTCTTTAGTATACTAATTTTACTATAGGTTTAGCTTAGAACTGCTTTAAAGTTCCCTTAAAATTACTATATTTATAATAAACTAAAGTTTAGCTATTAACTATTCTATAAAGTAGTTAATTTTTTTTAGTAATTAAAGTTAAGGCTTTATAATATTAAGCTAAAACTATACTATAGCCTTTATAATAATAAGGTTATTATTTATATATAACTATTAAAACTAGGGGGAATAATTATTATATAGCTTAAGGCTAGAGCCTATATAAATAAGCTATAGTATATAATTAGACCTAATAAGGTCTAGGCCTTTTAAGAAATTAATATTTATACTATAAATAGCTTAAGTATAGTTAATAATACTATTCCTTTTTCTTTATATTCTTTATATTACTTTACTTTAAAGTATTATAAGTTTAAGCTATTATTACTTTACTAATATAAAGAGTATATTATATTTTACTAAAGTCTAATTATAATAGTTTTAAAGTAAGTAGTATTAGTTAAAGTTACTAATAAATATACTATAATTAAGAGATAGGGCTAATATAAATTTAAATAAGGATAAAGTTTAGTTAGGTTTATAGGTTAAGAAGTAAATAAAGTAAATATTATACCTTATTATTATAATAAAGTACTAATCCTTGCCTATTTATATTATTTATACCTTAGGTTTATATTAGTAGTATATATAAATTATAGTATAGCTACCTTAAGTTATAAATTAAAAGTAATTAAGGCTAGAATTAGGTAGTTTACTATTTAAAGTCCTTAGTTTTTATATTACTATTATATTAATACTAAGCTAAAACTCTAGTACTAGGTATATTAAATAGGTTTTTTTTTATATATTCTAGTATATAATCTTAATTATATACCTTATATTATATATTAAATTAAACTTAGCTTATTTAGAGCTATAGTAGCTATAGGTTACTAGCTTAAAAAGGCTTTTATAGCTATTTATAAATATTATATTAATTTTAGCTTTAATTTAGAAAGGTAGGTATATAATTAACTAACTTATTTTTAAGATAAAGCTTTTTATAATAGTAGATTACTTATATTTTATTTTTAGCTATAGCTAAGCACTTTAGTTTATTTTTTTTATTTTAATTAAGGGGGGGGTTTAGTAAAGGCTAGGGGCTATATTAAATATATAGTATATATATAGTTTTATTATTTATTAGTAGTATTATATATATAGAACTATACTAGGTATAGTTTTAAATAGTTAATATAGTATTTATAAATAGCTTTTATTAATATTAGGTAAAACTACTTACCTTTTATATAATAACTAATAGTATAGTAGCTATACTATAGGGGTATAGTATAATATATAGTAATATATTTAAATTTAAAATACTTATAATACTAATAAAGGTAGATAGTATTATTATAGAGTTTAGCTTTAAATATCTTAGCTTTATAAATAATATTAATATAGTATAGCCTATTTATTACTTTAATATTATTAATAGTAATAATAAAGGAGAATTATATAATAATACTATATAGCTTTTATATTATAACCTATATAAAGCTTTAATTATTAGCTATAACTAAGGCTTAAAGAATATAGTCTCTCTTTTAATTCTATATATAATATATAAGGAAGCCCTTAATAATAATACTAAATATATATTAGCTTAATATTGCTTTTAGTTTAAAAGTAGTGCTAATTTATATAATATTTTTAGTATAAGGCTTTACTATATTTTAAAATATAATAATAGTATTATTACTTTAAAGGTAGTAAGCTACTACTATAGTATTAATACTAATAGCTTAATTAATAATAATAATAATATCTTTAAGTAAATAATTCTAAATAGCTTTAGCTATAATAATACTTTTAATAATAGTTTTATAATAAACTTAAGGGAGTATTACTATAATTATAAAGTAAATTTATTAAACTAAGAATTAAAAAATTCCCTTAGTAATAATATTAGCTTAGCTTAAAGCTAGTATATTTTTAGTATTTATAGCCTTTTTAATTATATACTTTATTATTTTTTTAAGGTTTTAAACTATAATAAGCTTATAAAGTAATAGTAAAGTTAATATTATTATTTTAGTAAAGGTTTAGAGCATTAAAAGGCTATATTAGGTATATATTAAAGCTATATTATTTATATAAAGAATAATATTTTATATACTCTTTAGTACTATAGCTAGTATAAGTTTAGTTATTTTATTATATTTAACTATAAGGTAATTTAATATTTACTTATATATAAGTAGTAGTATAGAAGTAACTTAAGGTATTATTAATATAAAGCTACTTTAACTTATAAGTAAGTAATAGTAGCTTTATATAAGGCTATAGTTTTTACTATTAATATTTATTAATATTGCCTTATTTACTATGCCTATACTCTAATACTAATATACTATTAGAGATAGAGGTAAATAGATATAGTAATTCTTTTTCTACACTTTTTAAGAGGTTTAGAGTTAATTCTGCGTTGCTACTGCGGTGTAGGCAAATTCGCAAAAAGTTTTATATAGGTAAATATATTAATTCTAATTTACTTATTTAAATTAAAATAAATATATTAAAGCTTACTATTACTAATATTTTATCTTAACTAAATTTATTAGGTATTTATTATTTAGTAGCTTTTTAGTTTTAAAAATTATAACTTACTAAAATATACTATAGTATACTAAATTAAGAAATACTAAAAATTATTAAGTTATTTTATTATTAAAGATATTATATTAAGGGAGCCCTTATAGAAATTAAAGTTTTAATTAATTATTTTAATCTTTAATTCTTTATAAAAACCCTAAAATTAAATAAAAAATAATTTTAATAGTATATATTTCTTACTTTTTATAATTTTCTAATTTAATATTAAAAAAGAGTAATAAACTCTATAAATACCCCTTTATATTAGCTTAATTATATTTTTTATAAAGTAAAGAATACTAAAGAATTAATATTAGAATTATATATAAAAATTATATAAATTAATATAATACTTATACTCTTAATTATTAAAATAAAAAAGTAAGTAAAAATTAATACCCTTACTATATAAAAACTAATAAAGAGTATAGAGTTACTACCTTATTTTAATTAAATACTAATTAAATAAATAAAAGAAAATAAAAACCTTTATAATTTAAATAGTTCTAAATTACTATAAAATCTAATACTTAAAGCTTAAAAATTTAATATATAAACCTAAGATTAGCTAAAGTAAATCTATAGTTACTAGGATTTATAATAATTTATAAACTAAAATAAAATTCTAAGATATTATAATTAAGTATTTATTTTAAACTTAAAAGCACTTAAATTAGTTTTATTCTAAATTTACTATAATAATCTATTAATAGGCTATTTTAATATAAAAAGGATATTAAAACTTCTTAAATAAAAGTTTTATTAAATAAATCTATATACTAAAGTTAAAAATTATATTAAATCTTATACTATTTACTAAAAAACTATAGCTAAAAGGTATAAACTATATAAAAAACTAGAAACTTTACCTATTTTAAATAGGCCCTAAATAGAAATCTTAATAAATTTTATTATAAAATTACTTAAAATAATTTTAAAGAAAACTATAGTTAATTCTATTTATATAATTATAGATAAATATACTAAATATATAGTATTCTTTCCTATAATATATTTAATTACTATAGTTAAACTAGTAAAATTATTTTATAATAAAATTAAACTTATATTTAATGCGCTAAAAGGAATTATTTTTAACTAAAGCAATATATTTATTAGTTAATTTTAGTTAAAATTATATTTTATCTCTAAAATTAAACACTAACTATTAATAGTATTTTATTCTTAAATAAATAAATAAATAGAAAGAGTAAATAAAATACTAGAATTCTACTTATATATATTTATTACTAAATTAGAATATATTTAGCTATTATTACTAAAAACTATATAATTTATATATAATAACGCTAAAAACATAACTATAAATATAAGCCTAAATATAGTATTAATAGGTTATAACCTAGAATTTTAAATAATTAAGGATAATTCTTTAAAGGGGGGAGTACCTAAAGCTAAAAGCTAAGTATAAAAATTATATATACTAAAAAGTAAATTAGAAGTATAATAGGTATAAATAAATAAATTATAGGTAAAATACTATAATTAAAAATATTAGGAAATAATTTTTATAAAAAGGGAATTTATACTCTTAAGTATAAAGAACTTATAATTTAAAAAAGAAAAATAAAAATTACTTTTAAAATTTATTAGCTTATTTTAAATTCTAAATAAAATTAAAAAGTAGGCGTATAAATTAGTATTACTAAACTAATTATTCTTAATATATAATATATTTTATATCAGTTTACTTAAGAAATAAACCTTTAGAAATAAAAAAAAAGAATAAAATTCATATATTTCTAACCTAAATAATAATTCTAAAGAATAGAAGGTAAACTAAATTAAATTATATTACTTTCTTAAAAAGAAATTATATTACTTAGTTAAATAAAAGGAATAGCCCTCTAAATATAATTAGTAGCTAGAAGCTATAGCATTATAAAATACTAGTAAATTACTAAATAAATATTATATAATATTAACTAAATTTAAGAAGAGTAGGATTTATAAAGGTCTCTAAAAATATTGTAAACTACAAAAAACACCCCTTAGAATAACTTTAGACAATTCCTATAAAAATTAATAACTATTTATACTAGCTAATATTTATTTATTATTATTCCTACTAAATTTGTTTCTATTTTCTTTATATAAAAAAAACCTAATTAAATAATTACTTATTTATTTTTATTTTAATTAAAAAAAAATCCCTTAATTCCTTAATCTACTAAAGTTTTAGTAAAGATTCCTTTAAAAGTTATATTAAGATTAATATTTTTTATTTCCTTATTAAAACTAGAAATAGATTTAATAAAAATTAAGACTATTGTTTAATATATCTATAAATAATAATTAATGCTAGTAAGATATAGCATATATTTACACTAAAATTCTATTTAATCTTTAGCTAACTATTCCTATAAAAATTAGTCTAATTTTTACTTAAATTAAAAAAAAAGGGAAACTTACTAATTTTTTAGGTGTTATAAATAATCCTCTATAAACTAATTAAGCAGCGGATACTTTACTATTGTATTTATTAAGATTTTCCTAGGATTTTATCCTAGATTAGAATTACACTTTATTTAGAGTTAAAAAAAAAATCTATATCTTACCTCTAACTATTTCTAGTTAAAATAGAAGCTATTCTTATAGTAATAGTTTAAAATAAACTATATAAATACTAAAAAAAGATTATAGAAATACTCCTATATTTATAGCCTAGATAGCGCAAAATCCTTACTAGTAAAGTATACTATATTGTATATAAACTTATATACCTAAATAAAATTATTATAGTATATTAGTAATAATTGCAGTACCTAAGTAAATTATTAGAAAATCCTTATAAAGTTTAATATAAATACTTACCCTATAATAAAAATTTATACCTAAAGTATAATAGTAGTATTTTATACTACTAGGGATATTTTTATAAGTAGTTAAAAAAAGGTAAATTATCTCTCTTTTACTATAAGCTTTAAAATATTTAGTATAATTTTTAAATACTAAATACACTCTTTAATTTAAATAGTAATAGTAGTATCTTATAATATTACTTTAGCCTAATTCTATATAAATTTGCTTAACTTAGTATAAGTAAAAGTAGAAGTTATAGCTAAATATAACTTATTATTTTTTTTAGGGTTATAAAAATAATCTAAATTCCTAAGGATTTAGATATAGAATTACTTAAGTAAATCTTTTTAATAGCTTTTTTAGCTAATTTCTTTAGCTTTTTCTCTTTATACTTTAAAGTGTAATAGTAAGTATAAGAAAGTAGGGAACTTAATTTATTATTTAATTTAATAGTAAATATCCTATTCCTTAGGGTAAAATAGGTAAATAAAGAAAAAAGCTACTAATTTAAAGTAGAATTAGTGCTAGCCTAGGATGTAGAATTATATTATATTTTAGCCTAATATTCTAATGTAGGTTAGCTAATAAAACTAGTGTTAAATATAGAATTTAATATAATTAAATAATAAACTAATTAAAACTATTAATATAAAAATATACTATAAATTAGGGTAAAATTAAAATATACTTAATTCTTTAGGCCCTAAAAGAAATTAAATTTTTAATAGCTTAGTTCTATTAAATTAATTAATTTTTTTAATTTTTATTATAATACTATAATAACCTACTAAATTACTTAATAATTTTAGGTTTAAGACCTTTTAAGTCCTATTCTTTATGGGCTTAATGCTAAATAATAATATTATAAGGGGTTTCTTTAATAATTTAGACATTATTAAATAAATTATATATAAATAAAAGAAATATTATAAATATATTACAAATTAGGGTAGAATTAATAAGAGAATTAGGGTATATAAAAGGAAGGAAAAATGTAAAAATTTAAACCCTTTTACCCCACTAAATAGTATTACTAAGCCTATAATTATATAATAGATTAGTAAATATTACTAGTTCTAAAACAGTAATAATAATAATAAAAAAAAAAAGAAATTATAGCTTAATTATAGTAATATTAAGTTAATGCTATATTAGAGAGGGAATAGTTGTTATGCCTATAGTATATATAATTATTCTAGCCTAAATATAGATTTTCTCCCTATATAGATTTAGTTATAATTTCTATAGGGATTAGTAGTATGTAATTTACATTAAAATACTCTAGATATATTTACATTAGGAATATATTATAGGAAACTAATACTAATTTCTAGGGGATTTAAGAGGGAATCCTAGCTAGTAGAGAAAGAAGAAGAATAAGTCTTAGCTTAACTATATAACTAGTCCTACTATTAAATATATGCAGATTCCTACTATATTCGTCCTACCTAATCGCCCCTAATTCCTAAGCGACTAGCTTAACACATTACTACTATAGTTTAATATATCTCTAAGTAATAATTAAAGCTAGTAAGGTAGGGAACGTAATTACGCTAAAATGTATTATAATCTTTGCTAAACTACTAGAGAATTAACACTATATTTTATTATAATGTAGTATAAAAAGAAAAAAAAAACCTATAAGTTTTTTAGGTATTATAAATAAAGTTTTATATATAGCTTATATAATAACTAGCTTAGCATTATATTTAGTAATATTTTCCTAAGACTTAAAAATGAATTAAAATCTATTTAATTTACTATTAAAAAAAGATTTACTTTAAACTATTTTTAGTTTAATTTAAAACTATTTTTCTAGTAATTGTCTAATATAAATTATATAAATAATAAGAAGAAATTAAAAAAGTTTTCTTAGATTTTTAATTTAAGTAGTATAAAAACTTTATCTTTAAAAAGAATTAGGTTATAAATAAAAGTATATACCTTAATAAAATTATTATAGTAAATAAATAAAAAATAAAAAACCTAGCTAAATTAGAAAAGAATTAGTAAAAAGTTTTTATTAAATATAATAATAATATATATACTATAATAAAAAGTAGTAAATAAAGTATAATAATAGCATTTAGTACTATTAGGGATATTTTTATATATAGTTAAAAGGGAGATAAATTATCCTTTCTTTACTATTATCTTTAAAAGATTTAGTATTATTTTTAAATATTAAATATATTTCTTTATATAAATAGAAATACTATTATTATTTAAAGCTTTTTTTATATAATTTAATATAAATTTATTAAACTTAGTATATAAAAAAGAGGTAATTAAAGTTAATTATAAGTTTTTCTTTAAGGTTATATAAATAACTAAAATCCTATAGAATTTAAAGATAGTGCTACTAGTATATATTCTTTTAATACCTTTTTTAGCTAATTTCTTTAATTTCTTTACTTTATACTTTTTAGTATAATAGTAAGGCTAGAAAATAACTAAGAAATTAAAATTATTCTTTAAATTATTAATATATTATATTTCCTTCTTACCTAATTTCTTTAATATAAATAGAAAATTATAACTTAGTAATAATTTAGTATTTAAATTTAAAATAAAATCCTAATATACTTTAGTATATAACTTAGTAGTAAAATAACTAATTTAACTATAACCCTTTAATAAATTAAAAGTAGTTATATAGCTTACTATAAGTATTAAATTAATAAATAAATAATAAATAAAAAAAGGCTTAAGATTATTTTTACCTAATTCTTAAAAACTATAAGGAAAATAAAGTTTTAATAATTTAATACTATTTAATTAATTTATAATTTTTAATTTTACTATAATTAAGTAATAACTATATATATTACCTAATATTTTAAACTTTTCAACTTTCTAAACCCTATCTTTTAAAGGTTAAGCACTATATACTAATATTTCTAATATTTTTAAAGTTAATTTCAATATTTTTAAAATATAGTATAAATTAAATAAGAATTTATTAGGATATTATATAAAGATTAGAAAATATTCTTCTAAGAAAGTATTTATAGAGAATTAAGAGTATATAGAATAAAGAAAACTATTAATAAAATATATAGACTAAATAAAAATAAAATACCCTAAATAAACCTATAATTCTATAGGAATTTAAAATATTAAAGGACCTATAATAAAATATTAATAAATAATAAATTATTTATAATTATATTAATATTAAATTAATATTATATAAGGGGGAATAATTATTATACCCTATAGAGTTTAAACTAATTTAGTTATAACGGTGGTCGGCGGCAAGGCGAGAGGAATAGCTAAAGCGTTTGTTTCTAAACAGACTAAGTGCCTAAGAACGGTTACTGGTGCCTTTAAGGCTACACCGCAGGCCCTTATTAAAACTAAGTTAGCTATAGCACTAATTAACCTCTACCTTAATTATTACTTACTCTGCTTCTATTATTAAATTAAAGCTAATAGTATAGCTAATAGGATTTAAAATGCCTATACTATAATAGTAGCCTAACTTTATTATAAATAAGTATACTATAGGTATAAATACCCCTTAAATTCTAATAACTACCTAGACTATATATTATTTTTAAATAAGCTTTTTAATTATTCTTTAAAACTATCTTTAGCTAAAGCACTTACTTTAAAGTAAAAAGACTACTAGTATTAAAAGAGAGCTACTATATAAGTATATTAAACTTAGGTTAAATATATAGTAGTAAAGCTTAACCTTAACTTTATCTTTATTACTAAAATAGTTTATATTTACTTTAGCCTTACTAAGTATAAATCTATAGTATTTATTTAAATATATATAAAATAAATTAGGCTTAATACCTTTCTTTACTATTACTATATTTTTAAGGTAGATTTATTAATATATAGCTATTAAACTAATAATAAAGACTATTATTATATTTTACTTTTTTATAAAAACTTTAACTACCTTTACTTTATAAAAATAGGTATACTATTAGTATATAATTAATATAAAGTTAAAAAGGCCCTTAAAAAAAATAAGCTAGTAGCTATACTTATAAAATAGCTTATTTTAACTAAGTATATCCCTTAGTTTAGGCTTATATATAATTTATAAATATAATAAGCTAAAAATATTAAGAACTTAGTATAGTAAGGTACCTAAAGTAGTATAGGGGTAGAAATAATAAAAAGCTATAGTAATATTATAGTTAGCTTAAAATACTTTAATATATAAATTATATTAAATAAAAAATAAAAAATAATAGCTTAAATAATTTATTATAAATATAGTATACCTATACTAGCCTTAACTTTACTTTTTATTAATATTTTTCTCTCTTTTTTTCTTTACTTTCTTTTTCTCCTTATTAATATAGCCCTATACTATAATTAAGTAAAGCTTATAAATCTTTTATAAAATATTATTATATTTCTTTAGTATATTAGTAATATAGTAAGCCTATAGTAGTATCTTACCTTTAACTAAGGTTAAGGCTAAGATTATTATAATATTACTAAATAGCTATATTACTACTATAATAGCTATCTCTACTTTCTTTATAAGTTATTATATTTTTTTTTAAATAGTATTATACTCCTTAGCCTATCTTTAAGTTAATATTATATTAGTATTATAATAGTATTATATTAAAACTATAGTATATTTATATTAATAAGCTTTTTAAAGGTATAAAGGTTCTATATATTTATTACTTACTTAATAGTTTTCTAATATAATATAATATTTTAGTTTAGCTATAATATTAATTAGCTACTAATTAGCTATTAATATAAATAAAGGGTAAAGTACTTATACTTAAATAAGTTTTTTTTACTTTTATATACTTAAAGTATATATTACTAGTATTTATATAAATTAAAGATAGTAATAGTATAGGTATAAAGGGAGTACTAATCTTTAGTATAATAGTACTATTTTTTAATATGTTTAGCTTATATTAAATAAGCTTTATAAAGCTAGTCTTTTAGTTAGCTTAGCTATATAATAGGTTAGTAATAGTAGTGTATTAAATTAGAATTAGTACTTACCTTTAATATAATAATTTTATTTATAAATAGTATCTTTATTAATGCTATAGTTAGTTAAAGGCAGTAATATAGTAGTATTACTATAATAAAAGGATTAAGGGTATATTTATAATAAAAGTAATTAATAAAAAAGAAAGAAAGAAAAGAAAAGGCTAAAAATAAAGAGAAAAGGGTAGCTTTTATAATTATTTCTTTCTTCTTTATATAACTAATAGTTAGCTAGTAGTTAGTTTATTAATAGCTAGCTACTAGCTAATATAGCTAATACTATAAAGGTATAAAAGCTAATAAAAGGTTTTTAGTAAAAAGGTAGTAGCCTAAGGGAAATAATAAGAAACTAATATAATACCTAATAAAAGTTATTAAAATAACTTATAATAATATATAGACTACCCCTAAAGGTAATTTACTACTTTACTATACCTCTACTAACTTACTTTAATTTTTATTTTATAATATATACTCTTCTATAATATTAGTTAAGTTTAGCTAGTAGTATATAATTATATATAGTTAAAACTAGTGTAGGGCTACTCTAGCTTTATAGTAAATACTATTATAGTTATATATAGGTTTTCCTCCCTACTCTAGGGTTTTTCCTATATAGTTTTAGTAGCAGAGGTACTAGCTATTAGGCTTAGCCTAACTAGAGTATTAATAATAATAATAATTTAGTTATAAATCCTAAAGTCCTCTCTATTTATATATTTAGTTATTAGTTAGGTATAATTCCTATAGAGTTTAGTAGTGTTAAGCTAGTCGCTTAGGAATCAGGGGCGATTAGGTAGGACGAATGTGGTAGGAATCTGTATGCATTTAATGGTAGGACTAGTTATATATTTAAGCTAAGACTTATTCTCCTTCTTTCTCTACTAGCTAGGATTCCCTCTTAAATCCCTTAGGAATTAGTATTAGTTTTTTATAATGCATTCCTAATATAGATATATCTAGAGTATTTTAATGCAAATCACATGCCACTAATTTCTATAAAAATTATAACTAAATCTATATAGGGAGGAAATCCACATTTAGGCTAGAATAATTACATACACTGTGGGCATAATAACTATTTCCCCTCTAATACAGTATTAACCTAATGTCACTATAATTAGGCTATAATTTCCCCCTTTTTTTTTTTTTTTATTTATTTATTATTATTATAGTTTTAGAACTAGTAATATTTACTAATTTAGTATGTAATTATAGGCCTAGTAATATTATTTAGTATAGTAAAAGGGTTTAAATTTTTACATTTTCCCCTTCTTCTATACACCCTAATTCTTTTATTAATTCTGCCCTAATTCTTAATATATTTATAATACTTCTTTTATTTATATATAATTTATTTAATAATATCTAAATTATTTAAGAAACCCCTTACTATACTAGCGTTTAGCGTTAAGCCCTTAAAGAATAGAACCTAAAAGGTCTTAAACCTAAAATCATTAGGCAATTTAGTAGGTTATTATAGAATTATAATAAAAATTAAAAAGATTAACTAATTAAATAAAACTAAATTATTAAAAATTTAATTTCTTTAAGGGCCCTATAAATTAAGTATGTTTTAATTTTACCCTAATTTAGAGTATATTCTTATATTTATTATCTTAATTAGTTTATTATTTAATTATATTTAATCCTATATTTAATATTAGTTTTATTAGCTAACCTACGTTAGAATATTAGGCTAAAATATAATATAATTCTATATCCTAAGCTAGCATTAATTCTAGTTTAAATTAGAGGCTTTTTTCTTTATTTACCTATTTTACCCTAAGAAATAAAATATTTACTATTAAATTAAATAATAAATTAAGTTCCTTACTTTTTTATACTTACTATTACACTTTAAAGCATAAAGAGAAGAAGCAAAAGAAGCTAAAGAAATTAGCTAAAAAAGCTATTAAAAAGATTTACCTAGGTAATTCTATATTTAAATCCTTAGAGATTTAGGTTGTTTTTATAACCCTAAAAAAAAAAAAGTTATATTTAACTATAACTTCTATACCTATTTATATAGAATTAAGCAAATTTATATAAAATTAGGCTAAAACTATGCTAAAAGATAACACTATTGCTATCTAAGCTAAAGAATGTATTTAGTGTCTAAAAACAACACTAACTAGTTTAGAAATTATAGTAAAGAAGGGGCAATTTGCCTCCCTTTTTTTTACTTATAAAGATATTCCTAATAGTATAAAATATTATTATTACACTTTAGGTGTAACTTTTTACTATAATATAAGTATTAGCATTAGATTTTATTAATGATTTCCTAATAATTTGCTTAGATACCCTAATTGCTATTAGTATATTATAATAATTTTGTTAAAGCACGTAAATTTATAAATAATTTAATATATTCTACTAGTAATAAATTTATATTATTAGGACGAAAAATATAGGAGCATTTTTGCAATCTTTTTTCCTTATTTATACAGTTTATTTTAGACCATTGCTATAATAATAGTTCCCGCTTTAACTAGAAATAGTTAGAGGTAAGGAGTTAAATTTTTTTTTTTTTTTTTATATATATAATAATCCTAATTTAATATAGAATTATAGATAAATATTAATAAATATAACAATAAAGTAACTACTGCTTAATTAGTTTATAAAAATTTATTTATAATCCCTAAAAAACTTATAAGTTTCCCTTTCCCTTTTTAAATCTTAACTAATTTAGTAGAATAAATAAGCAAAGATTAAGCTAAATTTTAGCGTAATTAGATGCCATATTTAGCTAGTACTAATTATTATTTACAAACGTATAGGATAATAGTCTTAATTTTTATTAAATTAATAGCTACTTTTAATAAGGACATAGAAAATGTTAATTTTAACGCAACTTTTAAAGGAATCTTTATTAAAACTTTAGTAAATTAAGGGATTAAGGATTTTTTTTTTTAATTAAAATAAAAATAAATAGGTAATTGTTTAATAGGTTTTTTTTTTATATAAAAAAATAGGAATAAATTTAGTAGGAATAATAATAAATAAATGTTAGTTAGTATAAATAGTTATTAATTTTTATAAGAATTGTTTAAAGTTATTCTAAGGGGTATTTTTTATAGTTTACTGCGTTTTTAAGAACCCTTATAAATCCTACTCTTCTTAAATTTAGTTAATATTATATAATATTTATTTAGTAAACTACTAGCATTCTATAATGCTATAGCTTCTAACTACTAATTATATTTAGAGGGCTATCCCTTTTATTTAACTAAGTAATATAATTCTTTTTAGAGAAAACAATATAATTTAATTTAGTTAACCTCCTATTCTTTAGAATTATTATCTAGGTTAGGAATAGGTAAATTCTATTTTCTTTTTCTTCTAAAGGTCTATTTTTTAAGTAAACTAATATAGAATATATTATATATTTAAAATAATTAATTTAGCAATGCTAATTTATACACTTACTTTCTAATTCTATTTAGAATTTAAAATAGGCTAATAAATTTTAGAAGTAATTTCTATTTTTCTTCTTTAAATTATAAGTTCTTTATACTTAAGAGTATAAATTCCTTTTTTTTAAAAATTATTTCCTAATGTTTTTAATTATAGTATTTTACTTATAATTTATTTATTTATACTTATTATACTTTTAATTTACTTCTTAGTATATATAATTTTTATACTTAGCTTTTAGCTTTAGGTACTCCCCCCTCTAAAGAATTGTTTTTAATTATTTAAAATTCTAGGTTATAGCCTATAAGTGCTATATTTAGGCTTATGTTTATAACTACGTTTTTAGTATTATTATATATAAATTATATAGTTCTTAGTAATAATAGCTAAATATATTCTAATTTAGTAATAAATATATATAAGTAGAATTCTAGCGTTTAGTTTACTCTTTTTATTTGCCTATTTATTTAAGAATAAAATACTATTAATAATTAGTATTTAATTTTAGAGATAAAATATAATTCTAATTAGAATTAACTAATAAATACACTGCCCTAGTTAGAAACAATTTCTCTTAGTGCACTAAATATAAGTTTAACCTTATTATAAAATAATTCTATTAGTTTAACTATAGTAATTAAATATAATATAGAAAAGAATATTATATATTTAGTATATTTATTTA
>SRPU01000671.1:0-15161 GCA_018360185.1 Claviceps lovelessii | reverse complement strand
TTTTTTCTTTTTCTTTTTTTTTTATGACAAATACAAAGTTGAGTCGGGTTAACGGACTTGTCAAAATTGTAATCCCGACGTTGGACGTTCAACACCTGTTTGTGGAATGCATGCAGTACACTGTCTGTGTCTGCTTGTCGTATACGTGAAATGAGCGCCTCATGTCTTGGTCAGGGCGAGGGGAGGAAATAGGCATCATGAAAGCACAACAGAAAATAAATGAAAATAAAATCAAAACAGAATCCAAATCCAGCGGACCCCGCCCGCTGCGGTTCCTGCCGCCGAGCTGAAAACACACCCGAGACCCACTTTCCTAATGGAGTAATTATCGAGCGAGAGCCGTGAGGCCGCGCCGTTGACTGTGGCACATCACGTATCGGACGAGTCATCAGACGACGGAGATGTAAGCAAATGGGAACGTTTTTTTTTTTTTTTTTTTTTTTTTTTCCTTTTTTTTTCCTGGTTTAGGAAGTATTCCCGCGTCATGTCATTTGTGTATGCATGTCTGGTTCTTCCGAGTCTTGAGTCCCGAGTCTTGAGTCTTGAGTTCCCACGTGTCATGGTTTGGACAGCAACTTGCAAGACTTGTATATAAGGACTGAGGTTTCCCGTGCGTCCCATTTCCAGGTGTACTTGTTGCATATGTTCTGGATTCATACTAGGTATTTCTGTGGATGTCTGAATCTGAGAATTTGTCAAGACGTTGTATTACATTCAAGTATCAAGACTTGTATTACATTTCGAGTCCATCTTTACAATACACACGCACGCACGCGCACGCGCACACATACACACACACACACACACATACAGATATATATATATATATATATATATCAACGAAATGAAACTCCTACTCCCAGCGCCACTACTTATGCTTGCCCTCCCCGCCCTCGCAACCATCCTCGTCCCTCCCCCCCGCGGACCCTACGACGTGGCCGTCAAGGTCCTGCCCCTCACGGATACAAGTCGTCCGCAGGATCCCTATCTTCTGCCACCACATAGCGGCGGCGGCGGCGGCTCATCTCCCCAGGGCCGTCAGCTCCTCTTGTCGGTATTCCTGCCCGTCAGGACTCCTCATGGAGATGCTCCGTGTCCGCGCATCACCATTCCATACATGACGCCTCGCGTCGCGGCCGACTATGGGAGACAGGCCGCCGAGGCGGGTCTGCCGGCAGACTTGTATGCGCGGTTCGAGGTGCAGGTCTGCGACACGGCAAGGCTGCCTCGGAGTAGCAACAGCAGCAGCAGCAGCAGCAGCAGCAGCAGCAACTGCAAGGCCCAAACCGACAAGACATTCCCCGTCGTGCTCTTCACGCCCGGGCTGCAAGAGTCGCGCCTGCTGTACGGCGCGGGCGCGCAGTCTCTCGCCAGCGAGGGCTACGTGGTCGTCACGGTGGACCACGTCCTGGAAGCGAGCTTTGTCGAGTTCCCGGACGGGACGGTCGTGCCGGGCCGGGACAATCTATCATCAGTGCCCATTGGTGGCGGCGACGAGGCGACGGCGGCTGCTGCGATGAAATCTGTGCTCGTCGACGTGCGGACAGCGGACCTGTCCTTTGTGATTGATCAACTCCGCAATGATAGTCTGACGGAGAAGCTGCTCGGGGGGCCGTTGCTCTCGCGGTCGCTTGACCTGGGCAAAACGGTCGTCTATGGACACTCGCTGGGCGGAGCGGCCGCGGCGAACCTGGTTCGTACGGACGGGAGAGTGCGCGGCGGGATCGACCTCGACGGACAGGTCGTTGATCCGGTACGACGGCTCGGGCTTGACAGGCCGTTTTTGCTGGCAGGACGGTATAACCACAGCGGTGAGGATGGGACGTGGGACGACGTCTGGCCGCATCTGCGGGGGCCGCGTGCGGAAATGGCGATTCGTGGGACGGCGCATGCGTCCTTTACGGATCGACCGCTGCTCATGAGTGCGCTGCGTCTTCCGGAGCAGGCGTTGAAGGGCCTGGAGAGTTTGACAGGATCTATCGAGGGGAGGCGCTTGGAGACTATCGTCAACGATGTGCTCGTCGGGTTCTGGGACTATGCGCTGCATCACAAGGACGAGGGGATCAGGTCGTTGACCGAGAGATATGCTCGTCAGGTCTTGATTCCACGGAGCAATTTGTAGACAATTGTAGCCTCATGTTTCAGCCAAAACAAAGAGGAAAGGAAAGTAGAGCAAAGGAGATTTGGTTTCAGCATAGTCTAAGAAACATATTCCATCTTTTCAGTACTTCGTAAAACTACATCAGCTGAATCCCCATGCAGTTGGCATAGTATGTGACGGTGGCGCTCCAGTCGGAAAACATGCCCGCAACACCAACCTGTCTGGCCAGCACATCCACGTACTCGTACATGTCTCCATCCTTGGAAACAATCTTCTGGATGCTCTTGTAGTAATAGTCGCCCTTCTCATGCACCAGTGCCAGAGGTCCTGATCGCTCGAGGCTCCAGGTGATGAGCCGCAGCCCCAGCTCGTTGGCCTTGTTTGCATACGCACTCGGCACCATGGTGTCGTTGGCGCCGACCTGCACCAGGTAGTGCATCGGGGGTGCCATTGTCTTGATACCCTCGCTGGCGTAGAGCGTCAGGTTGTTGACGGCTTCGGTCATCTGACCGTCGTCGGCCGAGTCATCGAGGAGGATGGCGTTCCTGCCAAAGGCGGGTTCGTTTTTGAGCCAATATCGAACCGATTGTGCCTCGAAACTCTGCGCCATGACGCGGGAAGCGGGCACGCCGGCCTCTTTGTAGGCATCAATCATCTGCTGCGCAAACATGTCGTGGGTATAGTCGCCGGCAAACGGCATGGGCACCTCGGGAGCCTTCAGCTCCGGTGTGTGGTGCAGGCCCAGCCCCTCAACCATGGCAATATGGCCCTTGAGGTCCACGAGCGTGCCGCAAGTGGCATACAAGTCGGTGCGCCAGTCGGGGATGCCGCCGAGGAAGTCCTTGGCAGTGGTTGCCGTGGCATTGGATGCGTCCATCTTGGCACAAAGCGACTTGTACTCGGCCAGCGTGATGTCGCTGGTGCAACACTTGGCCGAGGCGGGCTTTTTGCCGTCCGCGCTGGCGGGAGCAAATGGCTTGGTGCATTTTGCATTGAGAGCCGGGATGGTGACGATGTCGGTGGTGGTGTGCAAGTCGCACTGGCTGTGGCGGCAGACGAGTTGACGATCCTTGGTGAAGGTGACATCGCATTCCAAGACTCCCGCGCCCATCCGAGCCCCCGCCATGCTGGACTCTTTTGAATGCTCGGGAAACTGCAGGCACGCTCCTCCGCGATGGCCAATCGAAAACGTCGACGGCCTCATGTTCATCTCCTGGCACGAGTTGAGCTTGGCCTTGAGCGGGCCGTCCGTCATGTTGCTGACCAGGTAGTACGGTCTCGGGCCCAATTCAATACGCTTCATCATCGGCTTGCGATGAGGCGGGTGCGGCGAGGCGGCGACATGGCCGACGACGGCAGCAGCAAAGACAAGCAGGATTGACGATACGGAGATATGACACATTGTGTGTGTGTGTGTGTGTGCGCGCGTGTGTGTTTTCCGTCCTGAACAGACGTGGACAGAAAACTCAGGCTGGTGCAACTTCTCGACCTTTTATCGTGGCCCCCGTCTCCAAGTTCCAACAAGTCTCCGTCTCCAACAGGACGTCGACATGCCAACACCACAACACGTGAGACCAGACATACCAGCTAGTGGACGGTGGACACACCTGACATCAAGGATACTTGATGACGATACCACCAGCTCGAGGCTCCGCAACCATGGAAAAGTCCCTGCAACCGGAAGCCTCTTCCCGTGGAGCTTCCACGCGTGCGTATTGTACCGTAGTACGTACCATGGGCTGCGAAGAACTAGGGTCCAGAGAGAGCACCACCAGACTGTTTCTTCGGCCCATAATTATGTCTCTTATCCTCGGATATCGAAAACGAAGCCGTTCTGGCACCCGTGACGAGAGAGTGGTTGACCGAATAGTATGTGTATCGACCTCTTGTTAGCCTCCATTCATTTCTGCATCCAGTCCAGCCATCCGTCTTTGCGTTCTTCTCGTCGTGGCTTGTCGCTTGGAAGATACAGATGATGCTTGCTCGGTGGTGGGAGGCGTAGAATTGAATGGATCTTTTTCGTTTTCTTTCTTTCTTTCTTTTTTTCCTTGCTTTTTCCTGTCCTTCCTCTTTGTCGATGCGCGTGGGCCGGCAAGACAGTCTGATTCGTCAGGACCCTTCCAACGTGCCTTGCACCTTCTTGTAGAAACTGAAAGCTCTCTGTCCTTTTTTTTTTTTTTTTTTCTTTTTTTTCCCTTTCCCTGGTCAGCAGTCATGTCTGCCCAGACGGCTCTCTGCTTACTGTTTCATTGCAGAAACATAAAAACTTGTCCATCCTACACCACGTCCAAAACGATTCGCTCAACACAAAGTCCTGGCAATCCCGCTTCCCAATTTGCAAGGCAATCTCTATCTGCACCCACGATGCGGCATTGACGACAGAGGTACCGGAATGTACATGCGGTACTTACCAGGCATTGCAAAGCTCAACTCAACTACTAGGTACCTACCTACATTGTACCTAAGTACCTACCCCTCCAACGTCCACTGCCTAAGTACCAGATACCTAGGTACCCAGTATCTAGTAGGTACTTTATCTACAACTCATCCCTCCTCTCAGCGCCTCCCAGGCCCCTCAGACTCGTCAGCGTGGCTGACAAGTGAGAAAAGTGTGGTGCATCTTCGCCCAGACCCCATGCAAACACACCACCCAGCCTCAGGGGCGCCACAATGTGCTTCATCTTATGGTCAATGACCCTCTCTGTATCAAACGTCCACCATCTCCGCTCTTGGCCGTCCCAATAGCCAAAACTGCCGTCGTCAAAGTATCTCCCCTCGGATTTGGCACGTGCAAATGATGATTCGAGTTCCTTGGGCACCTCGTCGTGCCAACTGAAGGCTGCCGTCTTCCCCAAGTCGGCTCCCGTATCCGGATCTTCCAATAGCTGCGTAGGACATTCGAGTGGTCGCTCGGCATCACAGTCTTGTGTCATGGCCCATTTGACGTAATAGGCGAGGCCTAGGTTGAGCATATCTGCAGGAGCGCCTCGCTCTATATAACTGCTGATGGATGCTAGCGATGCTGCAACTCCACTATGGTGCTTGACAACTGTGTCGCGTCGGTTCAAAAGATCATATGTCATGACGTTGATGAAGTCAACTTGTTCAACAATGCGTGGGAGCGTATTGGCGGTAAAGGCCATCAAGTCTCTCTCCAGTCCTGGCACTGCAATGGACAAGACTTTATGCTTGCCAATCGCCTTGCGCAGGTCCCTCAACAGCCGTACAAAGGCCTCAATTTCCCATTCTCGCTTTTCGTTGGGGATTATCTTGTAGTCATCACGATTGCCCCTGTGTGTGATTTTCCGTCCCAAAGCACACATGCATTAGTGAAAACATGCCTCCAATTCGTCACGACATGCCCTTGAAAAGGCAAGCTAAAAAAAAAAAGAAGAAGAAGAAGAAGAAGAAGGAGGAGGAGGAGGAGAACAGAAGGAGAAAAAAAAGAAGAAAAAAAAGGAGAGAAAAAAAAAACTCACCCTGGGTATTCCCAATCAATGTCTACTCCGTCGGCTCCTGTGCTATCAATCATGTGCTTCACGTTGTTGCACCACCGCTTTCTTGAAGCTTCATCTCGGCAAGCCGTTTCAAAGCCTTGAGAATCTCCCCAACCGCCAATCGCCACCATGATCTTGACATCCGGATGAAATTTCCGGCGACTCTCCTCCACGGTGGTAAACAAAGGAAACTCTGGCTCTTGTTCTTCAGAATTGAAGACATTGGATCTCATAAAGGCCAAGACGACGTGTGATATATCCTTTTGCGTGCTGCTATTTGATGGGACATCTGTGTGCTGACTGCGTTGGCGTTAGATTCTGGGCGATTTCAATCTATCGACGCTTTCATCGTTGACCACTCTCACCCAGTAAGATACATGATGCATCGAAGGCTGGATGCATCGGAACCGGGCGTCGCAAGGGCAAGTGCCTGCATGATGAAAAGCCATATCATGGTCGCCATCACCGGGGCGTTCATTGTTTCGTACGACTGTTTAGTCGCAGCGCCTGGTACCTCCTATCTTGCATTACAAGATGCACAGGAGACGTCATGAGAGATTAAATCGGCAATCTAAAAGTGTTTGGCTTCCTTACAAGGAGTTGAGCATGGTACGCGTTGGTGCACTTGTTGAATCAATGAATACACGAGGAATATCGAGATTCAAGACCTTGTTTCTTAGAGTCGAGGAGTTGTAAAGCTGACAGTGCGAACTGGTGCCGTTTTGTCATAATAACACTGTAGGCTACTGTTGCGACGGAAGGAAGCTCCCGGTATCGCATGAGCTCCAACTGAGGAAATAACGGGAGCCAAAAAAAAAAAAAAAGGCTTTCAACTTCGCCTGCTCAACGACAGGACTCGATAGCTCTTTTTTTTACCCCTGTTCTTAGCCTCACCACTTTTACGCACTGAAACGCCTTTCAAGCGACAGATCGAACAACAAAGGCTCTGAGGAGCGTCTCCCAGCCGCAAATTGTCTTTCTACGAGGATACAAACAGTTCGGCCACTAATCGCAGTGCCCTCAGGCACACAAAGACCTTTGTCCAACGCCTGCTGAGAAATAAACCCTTAGCTGGCAACAACAGCTACTACTACAACAATGTTCGAGAACTTATGCACGCTCCCCCTGGCGTCGGATGTTTTTACAACGGCCCTTCATCCGACCGAGCCTCTCCTCACAGTAGGCCTCTCCAGTGGGCACGTCGAGACATTTAGACTACCGCAGAGCAATTCCTCCGATGACGACGGCGATGGTGACAATAGTGTCTTGAGCGATGGCCGAGCAATGATTGATAGCGTCTGGAAGACTAGGAGACACAAGGGGAGTTGCAGATGCTTGGCCTATAACCATGACGGTCAAGGTATGTATGTCAAAGTGTTATAGTTGCTGTGGTGAAGGGCCTTTTGTACTTTTATTTTATTTATCTATTTTGCCTCCTTTTTGTACCTCGTTTCCTCTGTCCTCTGCTAACATATTCCATCTGCCTTCCAGCCATGTTCTCTGCCGGCACCGACTCCCTGGTAAAGTACTTTGATCCCCACAATGGCAAAGTCATTTCGAAATTATCCATCCCCAGCACGACAACTGTGCCCGATGCGCCGACTCTTCTCCACGTCCTGAATCCCCAAAACCTCCTCCTGGCGACCGATTCCGGAGCTCTCCACATTCTTGATTTGCGAGAGGGCGGCGCTCCGGGGCAAAAACCAGCCCAGACACATTTTCCTCATGCAGATTATGTCTCCTCGATCACGCCGCTGCCCACATCCGAGCATAGCACAAGCGGCTTCCCCAAGCAATGGGTCAGCACTGGCGGTACGACACTAGCGGTGACAGATGTCCGTCGTGGTGTACTGGTGCGGAGTGAAGATCAGGAGGACGAACTGTTAAGTGCATGCTTCATGTCCGGAATGGGGCCCAAGACCAACCGGAACAATGGCGTCGTGGCCATTGGCTCCGGGAGCGGAGTTCTGACCATCTGGGATAAAGGCTCTTGGGACGATCAACAGGAGCGCATCATCGTGGATGGCGGCAAGGGAGGGGGCGAAAGCATTGACGCAATGGTGAGAGTCCCCCAGGATATGGGGCTCGGCAAAAAAGTAGTCTGCGGTATGGGCGATGGCAGCCTGCGAATTGTTGACCTCGTCCGCAGAGAAGTAGACAGGTCTATCAACCTAAGACACGACGACATCGAGGCCGTCGTTTCTCTAGGCTTCGATAGCCAGGACAGGCTAATCAGTGCCGGTGGTCGGACCGTCAAGGTGTGGGAAGAATTATCAGCGTTGCAGGGTGATTACGAGGATAGCGAAGATGACGACGATGACGACGATGACGATGACGACGGCGGCGACGTCGGCGACAAGGAGAAACCAAGTGACAGCCGCAAGAGACCGGCAGGTGATGGCCCTAGTGTCGCCAACAACAATGATGACGATGACGACGACAGCGAGAGTGACGGCGACGGAGTGCAGGAGATGAAGCAACGGGCAAAGAGACGCAAGGAAGTCCAGAAGAAGAAACTAGGACCAATGGGTGCGCATGGAGTGATGGGCTTCGAAGGGCTAGATTAATTCCATATCTCTCAAGGTTCAACCAAAGAAAGGCGAGAAATGCAGTGCACGTGTACGACCAGTCTGAGGCGAACGCGGAAGAAGAAGAGGAAATGTATATTCTAAAAAAGTATTCACCTTACGTGCTGTAATTTAGACGAGCGGATGTGATCGAGGAATGAGAGTTCAAGGTTTTGGCCACAATTTACACAATAACACGGGAAACCTAAAAACAAAATGTACACATTTGATCTTTTCAAATCAAGATATCTATCAGATAATGCAGTGTAGGGGGAAACTTTTTATTATTGATACTGCTATAGTATGGAACATAAAAATGAAACGGGGGGTAAAAGAAGAAAATGTGTATTCTAAAAAGTATCTATATTATATGCTGTACTTTAGATGAGCGGATTTGATAAGAGGTTTTGGAGTTAAGAGGTTGACAACAATTTACACAACAATATGGGAAAGCTAAACACAAAATATAGATATTTGGTCTTTTAAATGATCTAGGAGATAATGCAGTGCATTGGGAAGCCCTTCATCATTGATACCACGGTGGTATGGAAAAAATACAAAATGAAAAGCGGGTTATCCAGAACCGACACCTCATTTTTGATTCAGAAAAGGTTCAGTCAACCCGAAATGTACACATTTGTGCCTCAGTTTACGCTTTCGCCCGAAATCCGTTCCCACATGGCCCGTCATTGTGGCCAATCCAAACCACTGCCATTTATTAGTTATAAAACGGAAAGAAATAAGCGACGTTCAAAAATCCGCCACTCTAGCTGCAGAGTCCGCCTGAAGATGTTGAGGAAAACTAGATGAGTCTACCTTGCAACGGTTTTCTCCGGCAAGAGAAAGAAGAAGAAGAAAAGACTCCCATGTATCATGGATGGTATAAATTTTTTTTGGGGACCAATGGCGGCCTGGTGTCGACTTTTGGAAATTTCACCACCGAAAAGGACTCAGACTCTACCGAGATATGAGTCCAGCCTGACACGTTTTCTCGGCCTATGCTCTATTGGTACGTCTCTCGTGTTGTACAGCCCGATCTGCAGTATGTGATCACTCGGAAAGTTGCTAGGACCTAAGAGCCATTTCCGTGAAAACGCCTCGTTGCTCCGCAAGTCGATTTGCGGGAGGGTTCAACCAGAACTGGTACGCGGACTCTGCAAACTTGACGGAGCCTAGCCAAGTAGCTCAAGCGAGTCGAGTTGCGTAGCCACTGAAGATTTAATCAGTCTTGTACTGTGTCCTCCCATACTGTGTTTCGCAGTCGAGAAAGTCCCCGCCCGAAATAGCGCTTTTTGGACAAAAAAACAACGCGCAAGGTTTCCGAGTCGAACCTTATCGTCAAAGTGCAACATACAAGTATGGCATTGCAGGGTTGAAGAAAGGTGGGTGTGAGCGTTCATCAATGACCGGTCAAACCCCCATGATATCAATATATTAGTCCAGTATTCAAACCAAATCAACCCTTGGTGCGGCCTCACACCCCTGGGAGATGGAGATAACTCCATTGGGAGGTTTCATCATCCCCTTGCCGAATTTCGACAGAGCGAGCTAAAGCTATTTCATCCGAGGGAGCCGAGAGTCGTTTTGGCACGCTCGTGGTGAGATCCTCGTCGTAAATGACAACTGAGGGCAACACTCTTGGATCGCGAAAAGACGTAGTGCTCGACCCTCGGCGATTGTGGCAACTTGATGAGCCCCTTTCGCGATGCCGGCGGTGCGTCTTGTCGGACTTGCTGCCACTGCGACTGCTATTTCGACTCATGCTGCGACTGGTGTGCTGATTCATCGTGTTGTGTCTAGCAGGACATGCGTCAAGGAGGAGTGGCATCATCTCGGACCCGCTGTACGTAGTAGGTATGCAGACGTGAGGAATGCTTTTTCGATAGCCAATCGCTTTGGCAAGTCCAACGGCAGAAGCACCTCCAACACTAATGACCACGTCTCTGTCGTTGATGCGGGAAACAGCGTCGTCCACAATATGCGCCGGTACGCTAACCACAGCAGAGTCGAGGATCCGAGAGTTGAGGTTTGGGATAAGGCGTTGAATACGGCGAGCTAGAGATATCCTTGAAGGGCTGGAAACGATGAGAGGCGCGGAGACGCGCAAACGGCCAAGTTCAGTCGGTAAACGACAGATTTTGCCTGGACCATAGACGATTCGTGGTACTGGCGGATCCCACAGCGATCCTTCGGTTGGCGTGGATTTTGTCGCCAACGATGACGACCCTACCAATGACTTTCGACTCTTGCAACCAGACGCATTCGATGATGAGCTCTTGCGGCGACCAACAACGGCGGCGGCAGCCGCAGCAGCAGCAGACGCAGCAAACGCAACGGGCGCAGAAGATGCAGGAGACGCAGGAGACGCAGCAGATGCAGCAGATGCAGCAGTGGCACTGACACTACCACTGCCAACAATCTCCGCGCCCTCGGAAGGGAGTTGACAGCTCCAAGATGAGGCAGTGCGTGGCGACGGCGTCGTGGTTATCAAAGGCTGTGTTGAGATAAAGTCACCGGCTGGGCACGGTTTGGTGACTGTATTCATAACCACTCGTATCGGGACTGAGGGTCACGGCGTTTCAGCGGTATGTTCGGTGCGTGAGTTGAAGAGTGAACGGAACGGAAATGGCTTCTCGATCCTCGGGTCTGATGAAAGGTCCGCAGATCGAGCCCCATTGTCTCGGGGGTCCGCCAGGGGGACGTCACTAATAGAAGACGGCAAGGTATGGCCAGATGATTTTTCATGCCGCCTTTTTTCGCGGGTTGGGGGGCAAAAACCCAAGGATCCGGGGCGGCGTGCACAATGCCATCGCAAGTCCATTGGCTAATCACACAGGCCGTTTTCTGTTAGTTTCTCCATCAGTGAGACACGGCAGAAGCTTTCTATCCTCTTTTTATGCGTGCTAACCTGGTTGTATCGGCCTTGATTGGCTTAAGCCTCCCCCGTGCGAAGGGGAGCTTCTCTTCCGGCAGGATGCTAATCTGTGTGTGACGCCGCTTTTCGGGTGGCAATTCCAGAAATTCAGTTCATCCATGTCGCAATGCCTACTCCCAAATCCGCGAGCGACGTAATTCCCATCGGATAATGGTTGCTCCGCTTACATACGTTTTGTCGTGGATCAGATGACCTAGCACGCTTGCTGATGGAGTACAGATGCGGAGGGCATTGAGAATTGGTTAACTTGAACCTTTCGAGTACCTGGCGACGGCTTCGAGTAGCTGTCGACGTGATGGGCACCAATCCAGTCACTCAAAGCCGTATTTGCGATTTTTTAGAAGCTGACTGAAAGGAAAGGAAATGAAATGAAATGAAGCGCGCACATGTCGTTGAAGAGAAACATTGTCCTGCACATCATTTCGGCGAGAGTCGCTCCTTCCAAACAACAACGCACAGAAGCGCACGGAAGCGCACGGAAGCGTACAGATGTGCACAGCACCTTGCCCTGGAAATGAATGGTTTATCGCGCAATATCGAATACTCTACAGAAGACTGGATCTTCACTTCTCTATGTTCTGTCTTCAATATCCCACCATCTGTTACGTTCCTTGCAGGCTTCCTAGTCCTTAGTCAACTTGACAGTCCTCGCATCCATTGCATCGATTTCGTCCAATTCCTCCAGCTCCTCTGGCAATATCAGATTCAATACCATGCAGACCGCTGCTGTCGCCGCAAACCCGGTCTCCATGACCAACACAATGGCATCGAGAAAGCCCTTGAATGCGCGATTGTCACCAGAGTATGAGAAGATGCTGTCAAAGTAGGTCGGAACCAACGTCGCACCATAGCCCAAGGCTAGGCCAGCTGTGAGGACAAACCGTGTGCGTCGATTGAACAAAGTGCCGCGGTTAATAATGGCCATTCCAGACACTGCCACGGCAGTAAATAAGAATGTGGTCATGCCTCCCAGGACGGGTGATGGAATGGCTACCAAGGCCGCAGCAAATTTGGCAAATATGCCCATAATGATGAGGAAAAAGCAACAAGCTAGGCCAGCCTTGCGATTTGCACATTGTGTCAGGGCTATGACACCATTGTTCTGAGCGAATCGGCTCATTGGAGTCATGGTCATCATGGCCGCGAGGATGCCGTTCAGGCCATCGGTGAGAAGCCCTCCCTGGATTCGCGACTCGTAGATGTGTCCTTGGAGCTCAACGTGGGAAACATCGCATGTTGCTGTAATGTCACCTACGGCTTCGGTAGCGCAAATCACAAAAACCGCCATTATCGGCAGGACCAGTGGCCCGTATACCGTGAGAGGAAATGTGTGCACCCAGACAAAGGACACAACGGGGGCCGAGTGAATTCCACTTCGGTCGAAGTACCCGCAAGCTGCAGCGATGATGCATCCAACAAGCAAGCCCCATACGACGGAGGTGGACTTCATGATCGGAGATCCAAAACGCTCGCAGAGGATGATGGTAATAAATGCCGCAAACCCGAGGCCTAGATATTCTGGTGAACCCCACGGTAGCGCATGCGGTGCGTTTACGTTGGGACAGGATGCGAAGAGATTTGCTTCGTCGCGGGCGCTCGGTGGATTGGCACATGGCCCACTACCTCCCATCCAGTCTTTGAAACCACTCTCAATCAAATGAATGCCGATGAGCATGACGGTAGGTCCCGTCACGATCGGAGGAAACATTCGGAGAAGTATCTTTGGAGGGAGGAACGAGATGAGAATCTCAACGAGGGCACATATGGATGAGGTACCGATTAGAGCACCATATCCTTGAGGGCATGGGAGAGGATTGCCTCGTGCGTCGGATGGACAGAATCCATTGGCATACATTTGTTTGAAAGCGCCTTGGGCGATGGGGATGATGCTAAACGATACGCCTACGACGGAAAGTATACCCGTTCCGATGAAGTAGCTGGGTAAGAAGAAAGATCAGCTATCAAGGGCATCGAGAAGTTTTTCCCTCTTTTTTTTTTTTCCTCGACGATGGCACGCAGTGACCTCATGCCCCAACCATGTATGGGCCAAAGATGATGGTTTCCACGGCCATGGGAGAATTTTCAACTCATTTTTTTCTCTTATTTTTATTCCTTTAACAAACCGCCCTTTTTACTTACGATGTCTTTGGAATTCGAAATCTGTTAATCTGTATACTAGACAGCAGTCCAGAAACAATCAGAGCCGTAGAAACAAGATACTGCTGTTGCGATGCTTCAAGATTTGCGCCTCCAGTCCCGCTCAGGATCAAGGGAGGAGCAATGACGCCCGCCAACATGGCCAGGGCATGCTGCAGGCCGAGTAGCATGCCGAGCACCACGGGCATCTTATCGTTGATGCCGAAAAACGGGCTTCTGTATGTATTTTTGGCCATGAAGGGAAGATTAGGTCGGAAGAGGAATGCATAGTCGTAATTGCCGAGCAGGCCATCTCGCGTGGTGAAGGACCGGAACACGGATCGAAGACGGCCCTTGATTAGAGTGACAATGCTCACATTTGGTGGCGTGTTGTGCGGGGTGATGGTATCAGGTCCATGATCCTCGTCCATGGTTGCCAAAGAGGTTTCTGTTGGGTCGGTCTCGTGATCCCGAAAGGAGGTCTTGAACCAACGTTGGGCGGTTGTTGCTTTTCAGGCGCACCTGCTGAAACCTGGCGGTTGTTGGTCGGAAACCTGCTGAAGCCGGAATAGCTGGTTATGGTCGTTGTCTTTGTCGTCTTTATGTTGTTTTTGGTCAGTAAATTGGCTTTTTTTTTTTTTTTCAATCTGCCATGTATTACTTCGAAACTGCAGACTTCTTGTTCTGTGTTCCTCGAGTTATTTAGTCTGTTTAATTTTTTATTATTATTTTTATCTTTTTTTCTTTTTTTTTTTAAAAAAAAAAAAAAAAAAAAAAAACACGGCAATTCGTCGCAACTGACGACCTGGGAATCTTTTGCTAAACAGATGTTGAAGGGTACGAAACTGACTTCAATTGACCACTGGGCAGTTGTAGCGCGCAGATTCGCAACTGTTAGCTCGGCAATGGAAATCAGCGAAATATTGTCTCACCAGTCTCGCCCGCAAGACAGCCAGCCAGCCAGGCTAGGAATGAATTTGGCTACAGTTCCTTCTTATGCGTTATGGCAACGATGGTCTCAAGACAATGCTAGCGCATGACATTGAACGACGACATCTGGGACGAAAGAGTTACCTGCCATCTGGTCAGCGTCAAAAGGGTTGTTTCCTCCCTTTTATTTCGCCAACGAGCGTCTTTCTCACGCGTGCATGCATATTGGTATCGGCAGACCGATAAGGGTTGTGACTTGGGTGGTTTCCATTTCCCATTTGTGAGCATGCAAAAGATAGAGCTCGCTCAGATACATGCTTGGACTGGCCAATAGGTAATCAATAGACCGAGCTCGAGCTGTGCGTGGCGGAGTTGGAGATAAGCAGGAAATGTGGGGAGGCAAAAGGGAAGGAAACGGGAATCGGGGATCGAATCGGGAATCGGGAATCGGGAAAAGAGAAAAACGTTGTGCAAGTTTGAACGGGCACCGCAAGAACTTGGGAGATGGTTATCGAGACGCACTCGGAAACGCCCAACACGGTGGACATTTGACTCAGAGATTGATTTACATGCATGCATTTCCCACAATGTACACAACGAACATGAGGCTCTTCCTTTTCCTTTTCACCCATCACCTCTGCGTACCTAGTCACGGATTGTCGTCATCAAGAAAGAGCAGCGTCACCACGACACTCCTCCGGAACGGCAGCCTTTTTATTTTCCAAATCGGTGCGTGCAGATGAGATGTCGGGACTCGAGGTATATTGCCAAAATCTGAACTGGTCGTCCAAGGGCGTTGAAAAAGAAAAAAGAAAAAAAAAATCGAGGCAAAACAGGACAGCCGCCTAGCCGATGTATGTGGACATGGTTTTTCAAGAGCGAAAACATGTTTCAAGACGACGTCTGCGCCGCCCGCCCAGTTGGAGCCTTTAGCTATAAATCGTTGAAGAATCTGATCCGATGCCTTCCCTTTTTTTTTTTTTTTCCTGGTGTCC
>SRPU01000670.1:0-15171 GCA_018360185.1 Claviceps lovelessii | reverse complement strand
CCTTGGGCGCAAGGTGGCCAAGAGATGTCCTCTCTTCTTTTTTCCTATACAAACACTGGAGATCCTTACCTTGTCTGGGATAAAGACCGCTGACAAAGACGAATTTCCATCCTCGCGCCTGACGACGCTACTGACCGAACTTGCCTCCCCATCCTGCTGCTGCTGCTCTTCCTCGCCTTGTCGCACCTCCTCCTGCTCCTGACCCGCGTCAATATTCACGTACCCATCTTCGGGATCATGCCAATGCGCCAGCGCAAAATAATCATTCAGATGGGGGTTCAGGGGCGGAAAGGCCCCTCCCGGAGCGTCGGTCCCGAGGATGGGAATGAAGAGGAATCGCTTCGGGGCGGTCTGGACGGATGTGTGTGTGAAGATGCGTCTTGTGCGGAGTAATTCGAGGGTCTGGAGCTGGACGGTCCGGGGGGCGAGGTTGAGGTTTGGGGCGAGGATGCAGTTGGCGATTCGGTCGCTGGGGTGGTGGGGAGAAGGGGAGGAGGAGGAAGAGGAGGAGGAAGAGGCGTTGTTGGGCTTTTCCTCTTGGAGACGGAAGGCGGTCGCGGAGGGGATGAGGAGGGCAGAGGTAAAGTCGTCGAGGGTGGTGGACGGGGTGCAGTGGATGACGGCGTGGGTGAGGCGGAATGTTTGGGAGGCAATGAGGGAGAGTTCGCGAATGAGAGTGTCGATGTGGGCGGCTGGGGTGGTGAGGATGGGGTGCTCGTGGGTGGTGAGGCTGAGGAGGAGGGCGAGTTCGACGTCGGAGAGGTGGTGGATTTGTTGCAGAAGGATGTTGGGAGTCATGGTTTGGGGGGGGGGCGGCATGATGGTCAACCAGCTAGGTGGCTGTAGCTAGGAAGCTGCCTAGGTACAACAGGCTCGCGACATGGATAGACGCGTCTCGCATTAGAAGCAAGGAGGCAGATGGTGAAGTGGTGAAGGGTGGTCTTGAGGGGCAAAATCGTGAGGATGGGTGGTTTGGCGACAATGCGGTGGGGCCTCCGTGTGGTGGGGCCTACAGCCAAGTACTAGGTACCTGCGTGCCACGTCGGGTTCTGGTAATAGCTCATGACAGATTTGGTGGTATTTCACGACGGCAAGTACCTACCTTCCAAGTTCCAGTTCTTAGAAACAACCTCTGTACCCCGGGTGCCGACAAGGGCTACACCTCCGTATCACTACCCACCCTTACTCAACCAGTTCATTGGGGGAACAACGGTCTAGCCTTCTCGGCTTCAAGGGGAAGTACTATTTATAAAACGTAAAATTAACGAAACCTGACGGGGCATAATCACGAGCATCCAGGTCAGCGCAGCTGGGCAGTTGCTGGGCAGGCACCCAGGCATTAGGTACCAGGCACCAGGTACCAGACACTAGGTACAAGGTACAAGGTACAAGGTACAAGGTACAAGGTACAAGGTACAAGGTACAAGGTACAAGGTACAAGGTACAAGGCACCTACTGTAGAAAGCTGCATCTCGGCAGCAAGACTCCAGCTCCACCAACATGCTGCGTTTCCCTTCCTACCTTGGACGCACAATGCACGACGTTGCAAGTGCATAGACGGGCCCTTCCTCTGCAACCACAACACGCGCAGCCACCTCAACTTGATCCCACGACATATAGCTTCCGCTTCTGCACACGATCTGTGCATGGAATCGGCATGGATGGCCGCAGCGGCACATGACAGACTCCATGTACCGCGTGGTACCGCGCACCACACCGGGCACGACATCATCAAATACCGTCCGTAGCAGGGGGGCGTCGCGCAATTTGCATCCCAGTTTCAAGTGCCCCCCTGTCCTCTCCTCTCCTATCCTCCTCTCTCGATCTCCTCCTCCTCCTCCCCCCCCTCCCCTCCTTTCCTCTCCCCCTTTACGTCCAGAGACGGACGTCACGCCGTTTCCCTTGAGCAAAAAGCTCGTCTGCTCTGTCTTTTCCCTGAGGCGGAACCATTCGAGACAGGCTCGTCCAATGCCAACCTACAGTATGTCTTGCAGAAAAACATGGATCCGGCGCCGCGCGGATACGGCGGGTGCGTCGATCGGGGTCCAGGATCAGGGGTCCGGGATCTGGGGTCCGGGAGGCCCCCCCCCCCCCCCCTGATGTAGAATGTTGCCCGGAACGCGTAGGTGGATCACATACAACGCGCGGATTATCGTAATCCCGCGCTACGCGAGGGCTGCGGCTGTGCGCACCATTTCACAGACATTTTCCTTTGTATGTATTTTCTACGTAGGGAGATATAGCATTAATATAAGCTAATAATCTAAGCGCTGCTGTGCGTTAGTTATAAGCCTAGGAGGAAGTTAATAAGACTCCCTATAACTAATGCTATGCACCTGTATTATTAAATATATGTATTTAAATCTCTTTTTATTCTCTTTTTAATAGTAAAGATAACTTCTATTATAAATCTTTAGATTCTAGTGCTAGCTAAGAAGCTTACCTTTATAAAGCATTAGAATAATTAGTTTAAAGCGCTTAAAGTAGTGGCTTAAGGGCAGATAATTTAAAATAAGGTTAACCCTACTCTTTTAAAAAAGGAATTAAACCTTTCTAAGAAGCTAAGAGCTACTATAGAAAAAGATTTTATTTAATTTATTATAAAGCACTCTATAGAAGATTATAAATTTACTATAAATAAAGCTATTTAGTACTATAGATATAAATAGGAGATTTCTTTCTATAATTATAAAGAGTAGGAAAGAAAGGACTAAGCTCTTTATACTTAGATTACTAGCTTTATTAAGCTAAATGTATATTCTATAGTGTTAGATTCTCTATAAGGTAACTTAAAGGAAGGAGAAATCCCTTTAAGGAGAATTATTAAATATCTTAAAGTAAGATTCTTACTAGGAAATATAATTATAAAAGTAGAGATAGCAATACACTACCTTATACTACTTTAGGAGGCTAAATACATAAATTTATAACCTAATTACTAAATTAAATTATAGAATATACTTTATTAACAAGCATTATAAAACAATATTAATAAGGTTTAAGGACTAAATGTAATCTATAATTTCCTTTAAGCGGTTAAAGCGCGCTTTAAGCCTTCCTAGGCATAAGTAAAGCTTATTAAACTAGTTAAATACTTTAACTTTTTACTAGAAGAGATAATGCTATAAAGCATTACTAATAAATTTATAAAATACTATAAGGCAACTTAAACCTTTAAGATATTATTTAAAAAAGGAGTCTATGCTATACTTAGCGCATGCTTTAATAATAAGAATAAGAGTAAGGCTAAGAAGGGAATAAAGAGCTATAATTATTTATATAGAAAAATGGTTAGAAAGCATACTTAAAAGCTAAGAGAATATAAGACCCTATACTAATTTATTATAGGGAAAGAAACTAACCTCTATTATAAGCTAACTAAAGATAACCTTAATAAAGCAAAATAAAGCTATAAAAGCTCTTATTAGGAGACTCTATATACTAATATTAAAAAGAATAAATAGGCTAAGAAGGCTTTATAGCTACCCTAAGGCAGCTTCTTTAGAGGAATCTTAGTAGTAATTCTTAACCCTAACTTAGTTAGTGTAGAGAAATTACTAAAGGCAGTCTTTATAACCCTAGAGCGTAAAGAGTATATACTATTAAAGAGCACTCTTTTTAATAACTATAAAGCAATATATATAGTTAATAGTGTTAACCTACTTAAGCCTAGAATGTTTAAAACTACTAAAAATAACTATCTTAAGGCTAGTATAACCTCTTTCTAAATTAGTAAAAGAGGGACTTATATACTTAGGAAGATTTTAAACAGTAAAAACAGTGCTTAAACAGAAGACCTTATATTAATAAATATTGCAGTTATTAAGGGATTTTATATAAATATTATATTAGAGAGCTATTTAATAAAAAAGGGCATATAGTATTATAGATCTAATAGTACTTTATGCTTTAGACTTATAGAATAAAGTATAGTGCTAGCAAACCTTATTAGAAAGTTTAATATTATATTCCTTAAATATAAGCCTTATTATAACTATCTAAAAATCCCTTTAAAGGTAACTCTATACTCCCCTTTAGTTATATTTTCTATAATAAAATTATATAATATATATATATAAAGCTTATAGCGCTAGCATTCTAGTAAAGACCTAAGCTTGCTATATATTAATAAAGAAGAGATTTAGTATCTTTACTCTAGCTACCTTAGTAAAGATACCTTAAGTAAGCTTGCTTTGTATATAAGGGGTATGTGAATTTAAGGAATAGAGCGTAAAGATTATAAGGTATATATGCTTATATACGCTAAACGCATAATCTCTTAATAGTAACTAGAAAGGTAGTCTTTAAGACCTTTTTAGAGGGTTTACTAGGATCTTTAAGATTATCTAGAGAGCTTTAATAGTATAAGATAGCTGCTTATCTTTAAAGATAAGTATAGTAAGATAATATAGGTATATACACTCCCTAATAAAACCCTTAAGTCTATATTTAATGTATTAGTTTACTTTAAACAGTAGGTATTAAGGTAGTTTAGACTCTTAATTATAAGATATAGGTAGGATAATAAAAGAGCAGTGATTTTAGAGCAAGGCTACATAGCATTCTAAGCATAGGCATAATCTAAAGGCATAGAATTAGAGAGCCCTTTACTATATATTTATAAGCTAAATAGAAACATAGAAAGAGTAAATTAGATAATTATAACTAAGTCTATTACTATACTTTAAGGCATAGGGCTCCTACTAAATCTATAGTTAGAAAGCATATAGGCAGTGGCTTTCCTATATAATATTAGTTTAATATAGCAATTAAAGTGGAAAATACCTATTAAAGTCCTTAAGAGTTAGTTTTATAATAATACTTATCTACTAATATAAGCGCTTATAGCAGACCTAAGACTAAATTAGAGCGGCCTATATATATATAAATACTACGCTTTTTTAATATTTAGGGAGTGTAAAGCTAATAGAAATAGATAGTATTTTAAAATAAGCCTTAAAGGCTATATTAAATACCTTATAGGCTATATAGCTTTAAGAATTTATTATATATAAATCCCCTTACTAGGGAAGGTAATAATAATAAGAAATATAATATTTAATAAGAAAGTCTTCTATAATTTAAGAAAGGAAAGCGTAAAGGTATAATTAGTCCTTAAGCTAAAAGCTTAATTCTAAGCTCTTTAAATAGATATAAAACTTAATAATAAAGTTAACCTCCTTTTATTACTATTAAAGCAATTGCTATAGGTATAATAAATACATATAGAGAGTTTAAACTTAAGGGTAGAAGCGCCTCTCTTAATAGAGGGTTTTAGCAAAAAACACCTAAAAGCTTATAAATACACTTTTAGACTTTAAACTCCTTAGGCAATGCCTAATCTAGTAGGAGTAAAGCAGACTATACACTAAAGAGAGGCTCCTATAAGCTTTAGTTATAAGAGCTAATAGAGCTTAGTTAATAAGAATTACTAAAACCTAGTTAATTCTATAGTTTTAGAATAATTTATATAGAATAAAGGTAATAAAAATAAACCTATTATAGAGAGCAAAATAACTACTTAGATACTAGTAGAGATAGATGCTTAATATTAATAATTAAAGCAGCTACTACATTAGATAATAGCATTATAGAGTTAGTAAGGACTAGCTACTCTCTAAGACTTATAAAATGCATTAACACTCTAGCAACTTATAAAAGGAGAGAGCTCTTAGGCATAGCTAATAAAGCGCTAAAGCGCTTAACTTTAGAAGCTAAAAAGCAAGGGATATATTTAAAATTAGAATATCTTATATAAAAGAAGACCTAACTATTACCTTATTAATTACTTATAGAAATTAATATTAAGTTTAAGGCCTAATTAGCTTAAGGATAAAGACTATAATAACTAGAGTATAAAGACTGTTTTTACTATAATTAACGCTTAGTGCAATAATAAGAGCAGAGCTTACTTTAAAGAAAAAATCTAATAAAAGACTGTTTATTAATTAAATTTTATAAAGCCTTTAAAGAATTATTATAAAGCTATAAATTATTTAATATAAAAGTAGTAAATAAAAGCAATAAATAAGGAGATTATAAAGCTTAAGGAAAGAGGCATATAGAAGTAAATTAAGCAATTATAAGTATAATTAAGGCTAATACTATTAAAGTAAGTTTTTATATATAAATTTAATAAAAAGGGAACTCTTAAGAGATATAAAGCCTAGATTTATATAAGAGGAGACCTATAAGAAAAGGCTACGATTAAATATACCTATACTGCAATGCTTACTGCACACACCTTCTAAATTTTTATAGCTTTTATTGCTAGGTTTAATCTAGAAATAAGGTAATTTAATGTAAAAAACGCATTCTTATATATAAGGTAAAGTGCGAGTTTAATACTAGTAATATATAAGCTGCCTAATGGATTTAAGATATTAAATAAATGTATAGAATTACTTAAGGCATTATATAGGCTCTAAAACTTACTATAACTATAGTTTAAAGAGCTAAGTATAAAGCTTAAAGAACTAGGGCTTAAAGCGTGCCTAGAAAAGCCTTATTTATTTTATACTAAAAAGCGCAATATATTCCTAATATTCTTTATAGATAATATTATTATAGCTTTCTATAAAGACTAATCTAATAAGGTAGAAAAAGTAATCTAAGGATTAAAAGGAGCTTATAAGCTTAATAATAAAGGCAATATATAATTTTTCCTTAGCGTTTAGGTACTTTATAACTATAAAAAGCAGTAAATTTACCTAAGCTACAAAGCATATATTAGCAAAATTAGAGAAAAATTTAGTTAAGTAGGCAAGGGATCTTTCCTTACTATTCTAATTCTAGCATTAGAGTATTATAAGTATAAGGGAGAAGCTAATAAGCAGACTGTAAAAGCATACTAAGAAAAAATAGGGTTAATTCTTTATACTATAATTATAATAAGGCCTAATATAGCATATACTATAGTAAAGTTATTATAATTTCTTATAAACCTAGGACTAGAGCATATAAATACAGCAAACTAAGCAATTAGATACTTAGTCCTTACTAAATATCTTACCCTAGGGTTTAGGGGTATAGGAGAAATGTAAGTAATTTAAATAGTAAGCAATGCTTTCTTTATTAATAATAAGAGTATGCAATGCTTATTATAGGGATATCTTATTATACTCTTTAAAGAACCTATTATTTAGAAAGCAATGCATTAATTAATAGTTATAACCTTAATAATAAAGGCAGAGCTACTCTTTTTATTTTAAACTATATATAAAACTATTAGTTTATAGCGCCTCTTTAAAGATATCTAATTTAATATATATAAGGACTAGGTAATTTACTGTAATAACTAGTAAATAATATACCTTATTCTTAATAAGAGTAAGAGACTTACTACTTATTTACACTATATTAATATATATAATATATAGTTAAAGTAAAAATATAAGCGTAGGAGCTTTAAGGTTAATTATCTCCCTATAGTAGAGATGCCTATAAATAGATTTACTAAGGCGCTTAATTAATAGTAATTTAAATGCTTCTAAGGAATACTTAGTCTAATAAATACACGCACGCTTTATATTTAAGAAAAGAGCTAAAAAGTGTAAAGTCTAAAAAATTAAACGCTGTATTTAAAGCGTATAATTTACATATAGTTATAGCTATAGCATTAGTATATAAAAGGGGGGGTACTAGATATATTGCCCTAAAAAATATATAAAAGCCCTTCTCTTAAGCAGTAAAAGCGCTACTAAGGCAAATAAGATCTGCCTAAGGCAAGCAATAGCGTAGAAAGTAAAGTAAAAGAGTAAAGTAAAAAGAATAATAAAAGCAAAAGCAAGCACTAAGCATAATATAAGGTATATATTAGCTCTAAAGAAATAAGACTTTAATAGTGCTTTTATATATATTTTTTAATAACTTCCTTTACATTAGCTATTACTATAGCTACCTTAGCTTCCCTTTTTACTGCTAATAAGCCCTTAGCAGTATTATTAGCCTTAATATAAAGCTAACCCTTATATATAGAGTCTGGTTTTATAAGGAGTTTTATTTATAGCTTTAGTGCCTAATAGCACTAATTATATAGCTAGAATAAATAAAGCATTAGTATTTATTATAGAATTAGAGTAGAGAGGAGAGGAAAGCTTACCTTTTAGTTATAACCCTACGCTACTAGTATCTGCTTAGTAATAGGAACTAGCATAGTATATAAGTTATTATAATAGTAATTACCTAACTTATATAAGAAGTATCTCTAAGACTAGCTAGACTTAGTCTTATAGTATCTTCTACTATTGCCCTTACTTATAATAGCTGCTTTAATATACCTTTAATAGGGTAATCGCTATAGTATACTATAGATTGTAGGCAAAGCTAGCTTTTAAAGGGTTAGTAAAGTTTTTTAAAGAAAAGAAAGAGTGCCCTTTAGACTTATTATTTACTTCTACCTCTATAGTAGGGTCCTTAAAGCAGTGCTTTTATAACCTTTATATGCTTAAGTAGGGAGAGGCTTCTAAACCTTTCTAAAGAGCTATAGGCTTAGGGAGAGAGATAGGGGAGATAAGGGGGGTAATAAGGGGGGCATAAAGGGAGTAAGAAAATTATTAGCACTATAATCTTTAAAATTAAAAGAAATTCTAAAAGAAACCTCTAGAGGGAGTGCCTACTAGGCATCCTCCTAAAGGACCCTCCCTAACCTTAAAGAAGGCATAATAGTAGCAGCAGCAGTAGCGGTAGTAATTAGAATTACTAATTATAATAAAAAAAGGTGCTTATAAAGAGGGAAGAAAAGAAGGAATTCGTAGAGATAAGGAGGAATTTATAATATCTGCACTTTTACACGTAACCTCCCTTCTTTACCTCATATTAACCTCACATTCATAAATACTATTGTATACGCTGCCTCTACGCAATTAGAGCAGTCTTCCTTAGTTAGTCACGCTCTAATTAGGGGGTGTGTTGCCTGGAATGCATAGGTGGATCACATACAACGCGCGGATTATCGTAATCCCGCGCTACGCAAGGGCTGCGGCTGTGCGCACTATTTCACAGACATTTTCCTTTGTATGCATTTTCCACGTAGGGAGATATAGCATCAATATAAGCCAATAATCTAAGCGCTGCTGCGCGTCATAGAAAGTTAGAAACCTCGGCAGATGGCCAAGAATGAAGCGTGGGTGGGGAGGTGAGTGGGTACGGTGATGAAAAAGAAATGGTATATGGTCATTTGGATTTTACGAGATTGTGCAAGCAAGTCTTGTTCATGAAATCAAATCGGTTTCATAACAAAACAATGGCTGCCCAAAATGAGACCAGAGGGAGCACCCAAGGGCCAAGTCCCTTTCGTATTCACACATGTCAACAATCATGAAACATCGAGTTAGGGATCAAAAATTTGTCAAGTATATAATGACTCTATATTTATACATTAAATCTGGAGAATACAAAAAAGGTGTCCATCGTGCTGTCGATGGTTGCTGGCTGTTTCATCGCTGTTAACTGCCATGGAGCGTCATTCAAAGTCCGAATTCATGAGCTTAAGCGCAAAGGGTAAGAGTCAGGTCGGCAGGCTCGGCACAGCCAGGGTTCTTGACGTTGCCAGGAGTGCTGTAGCAGCCGGCATCGTTGGCGCCGCAGTTGAGGGCCGGGCAGTCCTTGTTGGTGCTGAGGATGTTGTGCTTGTCACCGAAGGGGTTGCCCCATTGAGAGTTCAGCTCGTCTGCAGAATTGAGTTAGCATGGCAAGGAGCCCAAGACTCAAAGTAGCCAAGTAATCATGTGCAGTCATCTTCACTCACAGTAGATCATGTTGGGGTTGCTCGAGAAGGAGTAAGCGAAAAACAGGGGCCCGCTCAGGGAAGCGTCCTTGGCGACTTTGATAGTCTGCGAAATCCTGTCAGTACATTGATGCTAGCCATCGTTGATCTGCAACTTGGTCCAAGTTGTGGGGAAAGTTCGTACATCGCCGTTGCCATCGCGGATGAGGTCCTCGCTCCAGCTCTTCTTGGACTCGATCGTGGCCAGATCGCGGTTACCTCCGGCGAAAGGGAAGGACTGAGCGTAAACGGTGTATTCGCAGTTGTTGACGATGGTAGCCTTGCCGGCGTAGGCGGCACCGAACATGGCGGCGGCGGCGAAAATGAAGGCCTTCATGATGTCTGAGGGTGGAGGATTGGGTGATGAGTGAGTGGTGGAGTGGTTGATGGAATGATTGATTGATTGATTGATTGATTGATTGACTGTTGGATTGATGGAATAACAGCAGGAGACAAGAGGCGACGGCCGTGCCTTTTATACATAAAATCCCGATCTATTTTCGTCCTTGACTCCTCCTCCTTCTTCGTCTTCCTCCTGGCTCCATCATTTACTCCTTCCCCAGTCCATCATGGACCATGCCATGTGGACAGGGCTGGCTGGCATCAGATCCGGGCATCCGTCGTCCTGACCCATGGAGGAATGGATGCATCTCAAAGGACAGCCTTTACTAACGGCCCCATGTAAACTCGTATTGCGGCTTGCCGGCCCCGTCTACTGTCTGCGCTCCTGGCAGGATCGCCGCATGATCTCGCTGTCATGTCTCGTTTGCCGAGCCAGACAACCCAGTTGCGTCTTTTAATATCTCTTTCCATTCTGGTCTGGTCTGGTCTGGGCCTGGATCTGGTTTGGTACGAGTCTACGGCGGCCAGCAGCGCCACTTACCTAGTGTTGTATTGCACGAGGCCTAGCCGAGTTGGCAAACTTAGATTGGATTTCGTTACCAACACCAAGGCAAACATGTACGAGTAAATGCCGACCTTACTTGGCTCGACGAAAACCCGCCGAGCACAAAGGTATCCAGTCCGTCGGCATCTTGGATACACAGTGACTTGACAATGCTTTTTGACCAACCAGGCGTCTTTGAAGGGAGCCGATAAATGCGTCAAAGAATATATAAAGAAATTTAATAAATATTACATATTCTTGAAGTGGAGATACTATATGTACGTACCTCCATACATGCGTAGATAGACTCTGAACAGCGCCCGCCGTCGAAGCTTCAAGGACCGACTCCAGCTTTTGTTACATCATGTCTGGCATGTAGTCTGCATAATACCGTGAGGAGAAGTGAGACAGGAATCCGCACATCACACTTCTCACTTCAACTCAACTCGAGGTGGCATAGAATCAGGTTGGCCGACGTCACATTCGATCAAGAAGCCTCATTTATTATCCTCCTGATGACTCGCACCTGGTTTTGGTCACTCCACCAAATGCCAGGAGCTATGCAATGGCGCGTCTCTCGCAAAAGCATTGACGAGAATGGTCATCGTCAAGAGCTGGCGATGCTGCTTTCTGTCGAGAAGCCTGAATGTCCTTTGAGGTTTGCAACCCTTTTGGCCATATGTTGGTTTCTCAGCGGGCCTTGTGGTGCGAAGGGCACTCGGGAGGACGGGAGGCACGTACGATCATACGATTTTCGAAGCAACACTGGCATCCTCTGCGTGTGTTTCAAGATGCAACTTGACGAGACATGGCATGCTGCATGCAGGCTGCGAGAAGAAAGAAAAAGAGGTGAGGGGTAAAAGAAATAACAAGAGAAGAAGTAAGGGAGAAAAAAAAAACACGCACACACACATACACATGAAAAAATGAAGAGAAAAGAAAAGAAAAGAAAAGAATAGGATAAAAAAGAAAGCAGACAGGGACGGGACGTACCTTCCTTCCCATTTTCAGCCAACAGCCGCGCTATGCGCATTGCGTTTCATCTGCAGCAGATGTCCACATGCATTTACAACCTCGGCTTTTCTCTTGAATCCAACCTTGATGAGCTGAAGTAGGTGGGGTATTTTTTTTATCGAAAAAAAAAAAAGAAAAGAAAAGAAAAGAAAATACTGCTGATGTCATTGCTGTCTTGTAAAAGTGAGTTTCGGTATGATTTCTCACCAAAGTAGCAGTCGACGGCGACGAAAGTGGTTCAAGCAAGTACGGAAGAAGAGAGGTGTGTTGCTCTTGGGAGCTGGACTATGCGCTTCCAGTTTTCGGTTTTCCGTCTTCCGTCTTTAGGAGTCAGGAGTCAAGCCTGTATTGATTGTCAAGTTATCAAAGATTACTTCCATCGTATTCACATGTAAAAAGTCGATACAAGGACGTATATTCGCATTCACCGCCGTGAGTAAACGAAAAGAGACAAGATAATGTGATGCTTGAATGTCTGTCTGATTCAACTACAACATAGAACATCAAGAAAATATCGACTGGGCTTTTTATACATGCACAGTAGATGCATATGTATAAGATATCGCGTGAGAAGTAATCCTTTGATGTTTGGTCAGGGACGTCTTTTAAAAATGCCCGCCACTTTTCCACTTGTCCTTTGTTTCCACCATCTTCGCCAAAGCACCGTCCACGAGAGCACACAACACGGCCACATCTTCTCCCTCTCGAGGATGAGCTTGCACGACCTCCATGCCCACTCGTCTATATTCGGCAGCAAATATTGTCCAAAGTTGCTGATCGCGTTTATGAGCACTATGCGGCTGGGGATAGTATGGGTCATTGCGCCAAAATGCTCGGGCGATGGCTTCGAGACCAGATTCATCTGCTGTTATGGGCCTGGAGCAATCAAAGTCGAGCATCCAGATGGCGTGCTGGCCGAGACTGGCCGACGTATCCGCCTCGCCGGCTTCTCGTGAAGCACCTAGCACGAATTCGACGTCGGCGCCGTTGGTTCTCACCTTCCAGTGAAGCACTGCCAGGGCCTCCGCCATGGCTTTGGCATATTGCTCACAAGGAAGCCGAAGCTCTTCAGCCTGGTCGGAATGGATGGGGAAGTTGCGAAGGCTGAAGAATCGAGGGCCTCGATGTTGGTCTTGATGCATCTGTCGCCGTCGTCCAAGATACAGGCGAGCGAGACAATGCTCACGCTTCCCATCACGTAACGACTCTCGTAGTTGCTGTCGGTGCTGCTCTGGGCCGTATTCGTCAATGAGGTTCAGCTGTGCTTGGCTCGACACTGGCTCAATCTTCTCGGCAATCATGGCTCTGCATCCTTCGAACCCAGCGGGCAGCAGTGGTAGGAGCTGGTTCCATCTCTCATCAAGACTGCTCATGAAACCAAAGCATTGAGGAACGAGAGCTTGTTGGAGCAGGCCCGCTGCTGCACAGGCGAATACTTGTGACTGAACAGATACCTCGTTCGTGATGTCCCTCCCAGGGCTTGCATCTTCGCGTTTGATGACGACGTTAGTCTTGCCACGGACGAGCGCACTCCTTTTGCTTTCGAGCCTGAGAGTGCCCCAGACCGAGCCGCAGTGGCCAAATCCAATCCGATCGAGGTGGTTGACGTCGGTCAGAAAAGTATCGGTATCCATGTTGTACTTGGACCAAGGTTTGTTGTTGAAGAATGTTGTTGAAGAGTGTTGTCAGAGAGTACTGTCGAAGAGTATTGTTCGGTGGTATTGTGTTTAAGTGATGAATTGATGCGAGGACAATCGGGTAGTTATTGTAGCGTAAAGTGTGTGAGAAAAAACTTCTGACGATGAGCCAGACTCTATGTAGCCCCATTCTCTATTATAAATGACTTTACTTTACATCTTAGTCATAGTTTTCTTAGCCAGGACTATTGTCCCACGACCTCCTTGGGCTTAAACTCGGTGTCAGGTCGCTCTTTCCTTAGCAGTCACTGGTGTCAAAGTGTCAAGGGCACTGCCCAGATCAGACCAGGCTTGACAGGCCCAAAGATTTTTGCTCCCGCTCTGCCTTGTCTTGTTTCTGGAAAAATTTCTTCTAGTTCTCACTAAAAAGTTTCGGTTCGGTGTTCGCTTCCGATCGTGGCCAACGACGAACGAAATACGCCCCTCACAACGTTTGTTTAACACGACAGATTCTACCATCTCATCTAGATCGATCTCACTTGACGCTGCACTGGTCGCCAGCTTGGCTCTTGAAGACAAACTTGACGCTGAAGCTTTTGAAGAAACTCCGGAATCCTACCTCAGACGCATGCTTTCTAGCAGATCCGTAGTGATACTGTAATGTAAGACTAAGCCATCGTGTCTAGAAAATGGCATGTGTATAGATGTGTATAGATGTGTATAGATGTGTATAGATGTGTATAGACGGTTGAATATATCGTGGAACAAAAGCCAAGGCTATACTAAAGGTCGTTAGGTCTAACAAATGGCAGAATTTATCAGAGATCATTTGAAAGCTTCATCAGCTCGAATTCGAATTTTATTTTCCGCTTGCCCGATCATTCTCACGCGATGCAGTAATACTAGTGCGTCGCCGGCTCAAAGCATCTATACAGGAGACAGTTGTCGAATCATACTTATTTATACTATAATAAAGTCGACCTAATGCTTCGCGTCACTATGATATACAAAAAAACAGGTCAGTACTTACTAGTATGCACGTCACCTACGCACCGCGCCCTGCGAGTGCACCTCACCAGCGCTACGCGCGATAGAGCACGCACGCCACCTACACACTGCGCTGCTTGTAGCTGCTCACGGAAGGTGTTGCTAGAGGCGATGCAACTAGTTCATTTATCGCCAGTATTTTCCTGAATGCATTGTGCAGCGATTTGTGCTATAATGTTTTGGATGGTTAGTGGAAGTTACTCAAAGCTACATCAATAACCCATCGAAGGAAAACGGGTTGGTACAAAAGCTCAGCCTTCTCGGCACCAAGCGGATAGAATTTCGTTCATTTAAACCAAGTACTCTTTATTTATAGATGGCTTTCGCACGACTCTGTCATCCCCTGGCCATGTACTTGTACTGCTTGCTGTCGAATCGAGTACAGTGTGTATTTGTGGTGCAGAAAATGACCTTGCCGAATTTGGCTAGATCCACGGCATGGACCAGTTGTCTGGACACCCACCTCTCCTTGTCCACTATCAGGTAGGTACGTACATTAGGTCGACATCTAATTTATGACACCGCCTCCTGTGGACGCCCAGCTTCCCATCCATTTGTGCCTGCTTCAAATCGACGCCAAAGACCAGGCAACCGACAATCCAAACCCGGTCGTCGCCTCATCCTCACTACGTCCTCGAGTGCCTTTGCTGCCTGCCCCTTTCGGCTGTCGAGAGTTGGCTGTGAGAAATCGCTTCTCGTGTATATCACGTCATAGTCAACGGCGGCCAGCTCCCCGCCCCCCCCCCCTTCCCCTCGTCACCCGTGCACCTCGAACACCACCTACGATTCCAATAATCCTTGATAGATCCTCTCGCCAAAAA
>SRPU01000669.1:0-15182 GCA_018360185.1 Claviceps lovelessii | reverse complement strand
CTTAGCTTTACTTTTTCTTAGCCTTTTTATTAACCTCTTTCTTTTCTTTTTCTTTATTTTTTACTACTTTCTTCTTTTTTTTTTTTTTAGTATAGCTTTATATTATAATTAAGCTAAGCCTATAAATCTTTTATAAAATATTATTATACTTCTTTAATATATTAATAATATAGTTTGCCTATAGTAGTATTTTATTTTTAATTAAAGTTAAGGCTAAAACTATTATAATATTATTAAGTAACTATATTATTACTATAGTAGCTATCCCTACCTTCTTTATAAGTTATTATATCTCTTTTTAAATAGTATTATACTCCCTAGCCTATTCTTAGGTTAGTACTATATTAATACTATAATAGTATTATAATAATACTACTATAAACTTATATTAATATACTTTCTAAAGGTATAAAGGTTTTATATATTTATTACTTATTTAATAATTTTTTAATATAAAGTAATATTTTAGTTTAGCTATAATATTAATTAGCTACTAACCTATTATTAATATAAATAATATATAAAATACTTACCTTTAAATAAGTTTTTTTAGCTTTTATATACTTAAAGTATATATTATTAGTATTTATATAAATTAAAGATAATAATAATATAGGTATTAAGAGAGTTCTAACTTTTAATATAATAGTACTATTTATTAATATTTTTAGCTTATATTAAGTAAGCCTTATAAGGCTAATTCTTAAGCTAGCCTAGCTATACTATAAATTAGTAATAGTAATATATTAAGTTAGAGTTAGTATTTATCCCTAAAGTAATAATTTTATTTATAAATAGTATTTTAATTAACTTTATAGTGAGTAGGGAGCAGTAATATAGTAGTATTATTATAATAAAAGGTTAGGGGTATACTTATAATAAAAGTAATTAATAAAAAAGAAAGAAAGAAAAAAAAAGGCTAAAAATAAAAAGAAAAGAGTAGCTTTTATAATTATCTCTTTTTTTTTTATATAATTAATAGTTAGCTAGTAGTTAGTTTACTAATAGCTAGCTACTAACTAGTATAGCTAATAATATAAAGATATAAAAGCTAGTAAAAGGTTTTTAATAAAAAGGTAGTAGCCTAAGGGAAATAGTAAAAAACTAATATAATACCTAATAAGAGTTACTAAAGTAACTTATAATAATATATAGACTACTTCTAAGAATAATTTACTAATTTACTATACCTTTACTAACCTATACTAATTCTTATTTTATAATATACACTCTCCTATAATACTAATTAAGTTTAGCTAGTAGTATATATTTATATATAGTTAGAACTAGCGTAGGGCTACTCTAGCTCTATAGCGGATACTATTATAGTTATATATAGGTTTTCCTCCCTACTTTAGGGTTTTTTCTATATAGTTTTAGTAGCAGAGGTACTAGCTATTGGGCTTAGCCTGACTAGAGTATTATATAATAATAATAATATTATTTATAAACCCTATTTTAAGTTACTAAGTCCTTACTTTACTTTAGTATTTCCTTAAAAATTATTAGTATTTTAAAGAATACTAATACTAATTAGTAAATTATATTTATTCTTAAAATATATTACCTATAAATTTATAAGAATTTGCCTAAAAAAGATAATACTTTTATTATCTTTATAAAGAAAATTTATATCAAACTTTTTTTTATTAGTTTAATGAGCATTAAACTTTTAAAAAAAGAGCTTTTTAATAATAAAAATAGATTTTTTTATTAGTTTAATTAGTATTAACTTGTTAAAATATAGAATTCTTTATAGTTTATATTATTATTTCTAAAAAAACCCTTATTTATTTTATTAACTAACTCTTTATTATATTAAAGCTTATAGAGAAATTATAAAATTAAAATACTAAATCTCAACTAAAAACTAGTTAAATACTATATAGAATATTTAATTATAAGAATATTTTTCTATAAAAGTAATAAAGAATTCTAAGGTTTATTTAGGAATTTTACATAAATTAGCCTTAATACTACTTTACTATAAGTATTACTAAACTCCCTTTCTAAAATTATTTATAAATATAGAAATATTCTTACTATAAAATAAAAGGTATATTAGAATAATATACTAAAAATATTTAAGAATTAGTAATATATTAATAATTAAGCTACTTTTATTCTTTATTAATATAATATTTTAAAGTAAAGAAACCTTTAACTATTTAATACTTTTTATAAAAACTTTGAAAGTTAAACTACTAAGGATTTTTAATAAACACTAATAATATTATAAAAGAATTTATAAAATTTCCTTCTTACTAATAGTATATTAATATTATTTATATAACGTATAAAATATACTACTTCTCTAATTACTCCTCTTACTATATTAAAAAAATAAATGAAATATTAGTTTTTAAGTTAATATATATAATATTAATTATAAATTCCTATTCCCTTATACGTATAAAATATTATTAAGAATTCCTAGTAAATTAATTAATAAATGTAAAAGAAATCTAAGTTACTAAACTTTTTAATATAAAAAACCTAAGTAAAACTACTAAAAAAATTAATATTATTAATAAACTTAATCTTTAACTAAATTAGCTATATTTTTATAAAAATTAATAAAAGCTAAATAAATGATAGAAAATATAGTAAGAAACTATATAACTTTATTATTTTAAAGATAAATATATTTAAGAATTAATATATATAAAATAATATTTCTTAAGTATTATAAGTAAAAGCTTTTTTTATTATACTTAAAAAAAAACCCTTACTTATCATTTATATAAACTTACTAAAAAAGGTTTAATAATTTAAAACCTAAATAATACTGTTAAAAATTTCTTTAAAACTAAAAGTAATTAGTAGTTTCACTATATTAAATAAAATAGTATTTGTTTTTAAAAGGTTATTATCCATAACCCTAAAGAAACTAAGCTTTAATACCTTAACTAAATACTAAAATAACTTTACTATATTTATTACAGAATCTTTAATACTTTTACTATAAATATAAAGCTTTAATAATAGGTTATTACTATTATTAATAGTATTTTTAAATATAAGCTTATAATATTTAACTGTAATGGATTCGAGCTAGCGGCTCGGATCCTTAGCGGAGCAAGAGAGGGGCACGTAAGGAGACCCATTGCATCTATAGGGTAAACCCTAAGGATATATACTATATATATAGTATATATATAGAGAAGGGGGATAGTAGTCTTCTCTTTTCTTTTATAAATAATAATAACTTTATTAATACTAAATTATAGTAGCTATTTAAGCTAGTTTATAATAATTATTATCTATTAAGATATTACTTATAATATTTATTTATATATATATAATATAATAAACCCTTAGTATTATAAATAAGTAGCCTAATTAAGTAATATATAGGACTTATACTACCTTTATAAAACTATTACTTTAATAATAGCTTACCTTAAAGAATTATACTACTAAGTAGCCTTAATAAATTAGGTATTCTATATAAATACCTTAATATATTTTAACTAAGTATAACCTAAATATAAACTGCTTTTAATAGGGAATCCTTATAATAAAAATAAAGCTTTATTTTAAGCTTAGTAAAGCCTTATAATATATAAGCTAAAGGCTAACTTAGACTTTATTAGTATTAACTATAATAAGTAGTTTTTTATTTATTAAAACTTATTACTTAAGGTTTAGGTATAGGTTACTTTATTCTTTAAACTTAGTAGTAACTATTAATATATATTTAATTATTTTCTTAACTACTTTAATACTATATTTATAAACCCTTATTAAAAGAAATATATAATTATAAAGCTAAATTAATTAAAGTAATGCCTAAATAAGTAATTTACTAATTTCTTTATTTATTTTAAATAAAAACTTTACCTAGCTAAAGGTAGTATATAAATAAATATAGTAAAGCTTACTTAGCTTTAAATAAAACTTAATAAGTAAATAAAAAACTATTATAATATTCCTTATTCTAACTATCTTATAATAATTATATAATACTATAGTATTACCTTAGATATTAATTTATATTAAATTAAGAAGTATATTAAGGTATATTACTAGCCCTAGGCTAAATATAACTATAAAAGTAATATAGCTATAATAGGCATTAACTTTATAGGCTTTATAGGCACTAAATAAAGCTATAAGTCCTTTAGTAAGGCTAAGTCTAGTATAAGACCTATAGCTATTAAAGGTATAGTATATATAATATAGGTCTTAGAAAATATTATTAAACACTATAAGGCTACCTAGTAATATTTATATTATAATAGTAATAGCTACTATATTAAAGGCTATACTTAGCTCCTAGCTTATTACCCTTTAGAAGGACGTAGAATTAGGGTTTTAAATACCTGTAATAAAGAGGCCTTTAATAATAATAATAGTTTTAACTTAAAAAAAAATAGTCTTACTATATAAGTCTTAGCAGTAGAATATATATAAGTAGTAATAACTTATACTATATTTATATTAGTAATAGCTTAAATATTTATAGAGAGATAGAATATTATATAAAAAAAGCATTATTTCTCCTTCCTTTCCTTTATAATAATTCTTAGTTTATTAATGCTTAAATAAATAGTAGTTATAATAGCTATACTACTATAAGTAAAAATATAATTCTAATAGTAGTATACTAGACTTACCTTAGGCATCTCTTTATAATATACTATATGATTAGCTATTAAAAATATAAAAGTAAATTATAAACTTAATAAATAAAGGTTAAATTTAAGCCTTTTCCTCCTTAGCAGCTATACTAGTACTTTTAATTAAAAAGATAGGGGGTAGCTAGTATTTTTATATAAACTATAGAGCGCTAAATAAGATTATAAACTAAAACTACTACCTACTACTACTTATTAAGAAGACTTTATACTCCTTAGCTAGTGCTTAGTAGTTTATAAAGTTAAATATCTATACTACCTTTTACTACTTATATATAGTAAAAAGGAATAAAGCCTTAATAATATTTTAAATATAGTTTAGCCTCTTTAAATAGCTAGTATACCCCTTTAGCTTAGCTAAAATACCTATAATATTTTAGTAGTATATTAATAAAGCCTTAGGGGATACTTTAGAGGCCTATACTATAGCTTACCTAAATAATATCCTTATTTATACTAATAAAATATAAAAAGAGTATATAAAGTATACTAAAAATATTCTTTTATACCTTTAATAAGCTAGCCTATATCTTAATATTAGTAAGTATATATTTAAAGTAATTAAGGTTAAGTACCTAGGGTTTATTATTTAAGCTAGCTATACTATATATTTAAACCTAGCTAAGGTAGTAGTAATTTAGAAGTAAAAGGCATTAATATAGGTATAAAGTATATATAGCTTTTTAGGCTTTATAAACTTTTATTAAAAGTTTATAGCTAACTTTTTAAACCTTACTAAACCTCTACTTAACTTTATTAAAAAAGGTATTATATTTATTTAATTCTTTATATATTAAGTAGCCTTTTAATATTTTAAAGATATATTCTTATTAGCCCCTATTCTTATATAATAAAACCTAGCCTTAAATATAGTAGTTAAAGCTAATATATTAGGGGAGGCACTTAGTAGGTATCTTTTTTAATATAATATAATAAGGGTATTATAACTAGTAGCTTATTACTTAGCCTACCTTATACCCCTTTAATAAAACTATATAATTTATAATAAAAAGCTACTTAATATTATTTTATACCTTAAAGTATAGTTAGCTAAACTTTATAATATCTTTAAACTATTTATAATTCTTACTAACTATAAAAATTTAAAATATTTTACTAGCTATTAAAAAATATTAAAATACTAAGCCTACTAAGTAAAAACTCTCTTTTTTTTTTAATTTTTATTTTTATTACTACCTAAGCTTTTAAGTAGTATACTCTAATATACTATTTAAATATAAGTAAAATAAATTAAAGGGACTAGCCTTAACCTAGCCTTTATTATACTTAGTATTAGTTATATACTTACTATACTTACTTTTAACCTAGCTATTCTCTATACTAAATACTAATTAAACCTAGAATATAGCTATTATTATTAACCTATAAAAATAAGATTTCTTTATTAATACTTATTTTTAAAGCCTTTAGAATTAAGGTATATAGGCTAATTTAATATATTAATTAAAGATTATAGTAATATAATTTAAGGCTTAGAAGTTTCTTATTAAGGTAGCTATTTATTAATAGGTTAATAACTATATAATTAATGCTTATAGTGCTTTATTATTTTAGGGCTATCTTTAGGTATTATAGTATAAGCCCCTTATTATAATACTAATTTAATAGATTTATAACTTACCTTTATTAAGCTATTTAGAAAAAAATATAACCTTTTAAGCACTTTATTATAGCTTTTACTAAAAAGATATATTAATAAATATTATATAGTATATATAAAACTATTATTACTATAGGGCTTATAAAAGCTAGTGCTTAAATTAAGGCCTTCTCTAACCTATTTTAGTATTAAATAAATACTAGTTATAAATTTTAATAAACTTTATAACTAATTTTTTAAAATTTAATATAAATACCCTTTAGTTTTTTATAGTTATTATAAATTACCTCTTTAAGTATATATAGTTAAAAGCTATAATAAGTATAAGCACTAAAGTATATACTTAATACTTTTTTAATTATTAGTAATATTTCTATAGGTTCCCTTTAAGTATTATTTTAAACTAAGGCTTAGACTAAGTAAGTAGGTTTTAGTTAATACTTTACTTTCTTATTAATATTATATAGCTTCTTTATATTTTACTATTTCTAAATTAATAGTAATATTAAAAATATAAACTAAGAGATATAAATAGTGCTTAAAGTAATAGTTTTCTTTACTTAAATAAACTAACTTATATATTTTATAGTATACTAGCTTACCTTTAATAATTATACTTTTTTAATTACTAGCCTTAGTATATATATAGCTTTTTATAATTTTAATATTAACTTTATTTAATATATACTAGCTTTTAGCTAAAGCTATATATTAGCTAAGGGTTAAGTAGTTTAATTCTTTAAATATATTTAATAGGGTATAATACTTACTTAAGCTACTATTAACTTTATTTAATAATAATAATAGAAATTCTTTCATAAATTATACTATTTAATAGAATATTACTAGCTAGGAAATAAGGCATAGCTTAGCCTTTATAATATTTATACCCTTTACTTAAGTAAGAAGCTAAACTAAGTAATAGCTAAATATATTATACTTAATATTCTAACCTTCCTTATTATAAAACTAAATATTTTAAAGGGGATATATTTTATTTTCTATATTAATTTTATAGAATATATAGTAAATAACCCTTTATTTTCTTAAGTCTTATAAAACTTTTACTTAAGCCTTATATAGCTTTAAAATAATAAAGTAAATAAATCCCTTAAATATTAAATTAAGTTTATTTTAGCTATAAAGAATACTAAAGAATATAATAAGCATTATAATATATTAGTTAAGTAAGTAGGCTATATATAATAAATATAAAAACTACTTAAAAACCTAAAGAATATTAAAGCTTTAATACTATTTAAATTATACTAAAGCAATATATATTATAATAATAGCTTAATATAAGTATAATATATTTTTTAATTAGCTTTATATAGTATACTATTTAATATATACTTTAATAATACTAGTTTCTATATAGGCTTTAATTTAGCCTTAATACTCTTATACTTTAATACTATTTATATTTTAATAATATAAATAAAAGACTCAAATAAGCCTTTTTTTTTTTTTTTTTTTTTTTTATATATTACTTAGTAAATATAGCTATAAAGAGTAAGTTAAGGTTAGGTAATAAAAATAGCTTTTAGCTTATAATAAATAAAAAAGGGTTTATTAGCCTTAAGCTAGTTATGCCTTAAGTTTAAATAAAACTAGCTAAGAGTAGTAGTAGTAGTATAGTAGTAAAAGTAAGTAGCTATTAAAGTAAATTTAAAAAGCTAGGGTAAACTAGTAAGGTAAGCCTACTTTTAAAGAGATTATAAAAAAGAAGTAATATAACTTTAAAAAAGCTTTTAAAAAAAATAAATATAACTTTATAAAGATTAGTAAAAGGGGGTAGTATAGGTATATATAAATACTTATTAGTAGGTAAAGAAGAAGTAAATATAGTAATTTTATATACTTAAATATTAGTAAATAAATCTTAATATATAAGTATTAATTATTTAACTTAGTACTATACCTTAAATAACTAAATATTAGTATAGTTAATACTAGTTTTTAAAGAATAAATTATAGTAAAATTAATAATAATAGTAAGTAAAGAATATTTAAGTATTTTTATAGTAATAAACTAGAAATACTTTAAATAAGTTAAGGTAAATAAAGGTAAGAAATTAATAGCTACTATAAATATAGTATACTTTTAAATAGTATATAAAGTAGCTATAAACTAGGTATAAAGAGCCTTAAATAGCTTAGTTAATATAACCTTTTACCCCTTATTATTAATAGTATTATAAATAAGAATATATAATACCTTTATAGTATTATTATAGTAAATAGCTATTATTATTTTATAGGTAAGGTAGTATAAAGTAGGACTTTAGGTAAATATAGTAGCATTTTATATATATATTATTTTTTTTTCTATACTATTTATAAAAGTATACTAAGCTTAAAATATATAAAAATAGGCTATTATTAGCTATATATATAATATAGAATAAGTACTATATATTTAAATTAAAGATATTAATAAAGGTAAATAATTTATTCTTAAAGTTACTCTTTACTTTATAGTAGCTTAAAATATAGTAGCTATTTAAAGGTAAAGAAAGGGAAAGGAAAATATTAGTAGTAGTAGCTATATTCTTATTATACTTAGCTAAGTATACCTAAAGTAGTAAATAAAAGCAAAAGGGCTTATTAAAAGGATTTAATAAGAAATAATAAAGAATTAATACTAAAAAAAAAAAATTTTTATAGTTTTTTAGGGAGTTATAAAAAAAAGAATAAAGGTAGGCTAAAGGTAAAATAATAATAATAGGCTTCTAAATAAAAACCTAGGTATTAATAAGAGGTAAAATAAGGGGATAATATAAAACTTATATTTATAGAAACCTAAGGGCTAAATAGAATATTTATAGTTAATAGCTAGTATATAATTAGCTAGCTAATTTAGAATTTTAGAATTTTTATTTTTAGGTTTATTTATTATTAATAAGCACTATATTATAACTAATTAGAATATAATAGTTCTGCTTATTAGATTATATTACTAATACTTTTATATTATTATTATTACTTAAATAGCTACTAGCTAGGTAATAGCTAGAAGGCAGTGTAAGTAGAGGGGCTATATAATAAATTTAAGCTAGTAGCTTAAATTCTTAGTAAAGCAAAAAAGAGGCATATAAGAAGACCTATTATATCTATAGGGTAAACCCTAAGGATATATACTATATATATAGCGTATATATAAAGGAGGGGAATAGTAGTCTTCCCTTCTCCTTTCTAGATAATAATAACTTTATTAACACTAAATCGCAGTAGCCATCTAGGCTAGTCCATAACATTAACCTTACTTTAATTTATAGAGAAGTTATTGAAAACCTTTGTAAATACTTACTTACTAATAAATTAATTAAAATATTATAATAGCTATTCTTTATATATAATTAAGTAGAAAATAATAAATAAATAATATCTACTTATTAATAGTATAAATAGCTATTGAATTAGTACTCTAGTAGCTAATTATAATAAAAATTATACTTTTTATATAAATATTATTTATATGAATAAATAGAATATTAGTTAATATTCTATATAAAATAAAAATAGGTAAAAGCTAATAATATTTAGTAAAAAAGTAAAAACTATAAAGGTTTTCCCTTTAAATATAACTTTAATATATTTCTTTTAAAATATAAAGAAAAACCTCAGGTAATTAATATTAAAAGAAATAAGTACCTAGCTTAAAAGGTATTAAATGCCTTTATTATTATACTATTAAGTAATACTATACCCTTTAAGCTAATATTTCTATAATTCTTTATATAATCATTACTAAATCTAATAAGACTATTTGATTAAATAAATTTCTATGAGAAATTAATACCTTTTTAACCTTAATTTCTGTAATAAATTTAAGCTAGTGGCTTGAATCCTTATTAGAGGAAGGCTAGAGCTAGTTTATAGGCTATATATAGACTATTAGAGCTAGCCCTATATATAGCTCTTTATTAATATATAGGTAGAAGGGAGATACTATACCTTCTTCTCATCTTCTTATAGTTAATCATAATTATATTAATACTAAGTTATAATAGCTATTTAGGCTAATTTATAATGATTATCAACTATTTACTATATTACTTATAAATGAAACAATACATATTTACTTTCATAAATAAGTAGCCTGATTCAATAATATATAAAATCTATATTATTTATATAAAACTATTACTTTATTAGTAGCTTAGCTTAAGAAACCACACTCCTAAGTAGTTATTATATATTTAGTATTTTTTATCAATACTTTTATAACCTTTTATTAAGTATAACCTAAGTATAAACTACTTTTAATGGGTAATTTATATAATAATAATAAAGCCATTTTTTAAGCTTAATAAAGCTTTATAGTATATAAGCTTAAAGCTAATTTTAAGTTTATTAGCTTTAACTATAATTAATAGTTTTTAATATATTAAAACTTATTACTTAAAATCTAAGCTTATGTAGCTTTATTCTTTAAGCTTAGCTATAATTATTAGTATACTTTTAGCTATTTTCTTAATTATTTAAATATAATATTTATAAACCCTTATTGAGAAAATAAGTAATTATTAAGCTTAATTAATTAAAATAATAGCTAAATAAATAATTTATAAATTTCTTTCTTTACTTTTAGTAAAAACTGTACATTATTAATAGTAATATATAAATAAATATAGTAAAGCTTACTTAGCTTTATATTGAGCTTAATAAATAAATATATCATTACTATATAGGCTATAATATTCTTTACTTTAATTACTTAGTAGTCATTATATACTACTATAGTATTACCTTTAATATTAATTTATACTAAATTAAGAAATATATTTAGGCTTATTACTGAAACTACCTAGCTTATAATTAAGATAGTGATATGGTGATAATAAAAGTTAATATAGCTTATGTTAAAAGTATATAAGCCTTTGTAATTCTAATTCTAGGGATCCGGATCCTACCTCTCTTTTTTCAAACAGGTTATGAGCCCGGTGGCGCAGTGGTCTAGCTCCACTGTACGCACACTCTGCGTGAAAGCCGCTATAGTGGGGATTTGCTCCCTACAAGGCTATAGGTTTAAACCCGGCTAATAACTAGAAAAAAATAAAGATTATTATAAGGGAATTAGTGTAAGGTCACTCTATAGTAGGCTCCTAGCGTATTATAAGTCTAGGGGGAGTGTTAAAAGTATATAAGCCTTTATAATTCTAATTCTAAGGATCTGGGTCCTACCTCTCTTTTTTTAAATAGGTTATAAGCCTAGTAGCGCAGTGGTCTAGCTGCACTGCGCGCACACATAAATGTGCATAAAAGCCGCTACAGTGGAGCACTGCTCTACAAGGCTGTAGGTTTAATTCCCGGCTATAACTAGAAAAAACAAAGATTATTATAAGGGAATTAGTATAAGGTTACTCTATAGTGGGCTCCTAGCGTATTATAAGTCTAGGGGGAGTGTTAAAAGTATATAAGCCTTTATAATTCTAATTCTAGGGATCCGGATCCCACCTCTCTTTTTTCGAACAGCTTATATTTTAAAGCTAAAAGGCTAATACTTTTTTAAAGAAATAAAAGGTATTTATATTACTTAAGTGTTTAAGCAGGTTAGTTAATATAAGAAGAATATACGATAGTACTTATACTATAAATTAAAAGCATACTATATTATAAAATACTTATAGCTTCTAGTATACTTTCTTTACTTATTAATATACCTAACTATAGTAGTTTAAGCCCTTTAAACCTTTAATAAAAAGCTACCTAATAAAACTAATATATTTAATTTAAAAAAAAAGTCTACTACCTAAGTCTTAGTAATAAGATAAATAATAATATATAAAATAATTAGTATCTATATTCAAAGTATATACTAAAGGTTTATAAAAAAATAAAAAAAATAATAAAGATTATATATTTTCTCTTTTCCCTTCTTTATAATAGCTTTAGGTTTATTACTATTTAAATAAACAATAAATATAATAGTTTTATTATTATAAGTAAATAAATTGCTTCATTATTAAGCTTTTAAAAGTTCTAATGTTACGCCCTACGGAGCCTAGGCCGATTTAGTTACGAATACTAGAGTTACCTCTATACATACATTTAGTTACAAGTTAGGCATAATCTCTATAGAATTTAGTAGCATATAATTAATTACAATACTCTAAATATATTTGTATTAGAAATATATTATAGAAATTAGTATAAATTCCTAGGGGATTTAAGAGAAAATCCTTACTAAAATAAAGGAAAAAGAATAAGTCTTAGTTTAAATATATAATTAGTCCTATAATTAAATATATATAGATTCCTACTATATTTATTCTACCTAATTGCCTTTAATTCCTAAGCAACTAGCTTAATATTCTAAGACTTCTTTAAGTAATGTATCAGGGCTAGAGAGACATAGACCTCAGATAGGTGGAAAAGAGGTCATCGTGACGACTAAGGATATTTGTCATAACCGCTCCCTGCCATAACTGCAGTCGCGGAATGCATATAGCAGGCCTTATAGGACCTAAGAGGGCATAGAAGTTATAAGGTATATAATACCCTTACTATAACTTAGTAGTTTACTAAAAGGGTATATAAAAGAAGAAGTATATATATTTATATAATAAGGTAGAGATTTATACTTTTAAGCACTACCCTTTACTTAGTAGCTATATTATAGTATATTTTTTATATTTTAGCTTTTACTTTATTTAGTAGTATTTTATATTTAGCCTTAATAATTAAATCTCTCTTTTCTTTAAAAATAGTAAACTATTAACTAAATTAAAATATTTACTAAAAAAGTTATTTATTTAATTACCTATAACTTTACTATACTTTTATTAAAAGCTAACTATTTATTAAATATAATTAAAAAGAAGGGATATTTTATAATTAAAAACCCTAACTTTATTTATATAAATAACTATAATACTAATTAAAAAATAGCCCTTAATAAAAAGATTAAGAAAGTAATTTAATTATTATAAGCTATATAAGTAGCCTATAAATATAAGAACCTTAAAGCACTTTAAAGGTTTTTTAAGGAAGTTAATTTTATAAAAAATTATAAAAATAATAAGCTTAGTATTATTAGCATCTCAAATATTAGTTATACTATAACCCTTAAGCTATAGGCTTATTTTATAATTATAGCGCCCTTTATATATATAAAACTTATAAAAGCTTAACTTAAAGCTTTTATATATAAAGGTAATATTTATAAAAGCCTTTAAACTTTTTTATTAAACTTATATATAATATTTACTATAAACCCCTATATATTCCTTAAAAATATTACTAAAATAGTGTATATTAATAACTACCTTATTAATAATATAAAGCGCTAATAAATATAATATACTACTATTAATAGCTTTATAGACTTTAAAGAGTATACTTAGGTAAAATTTATAAAATACCTTAAAACTAAAACTATTAGTAAAAATATATACTACTTAAAAGCTATTAAAATATTAATAAATCTTTAATAAAATAATAAAATATTATTTTAAACTTTTTTTTAAAAATAAAGTAAAGTTAAGGCTAAGCTCTTTAAAGCTATTTTAAAATAGCTTTAAATTTATATATTTCTTAATAGCTTTAACCTTACTATTAAAAACTAAATATAAAGCTAAAAGTTTCTTTAAAGCTAAAACTATCTTTAAATCTAAGGTAAAAAGGTAGAAGTTATTAATAAAGAATTCTTAAATAATTAAAATACTTAAGTTCTATAGAGTATAAGTAATAAAAATTATACTTTTTAGCTATAGGCTAGGAGTAATATAGCTATAAACCTTTTAATAATAAAGATTTTAATAATATTTAATACTATAAGTACTAAAAGGAGGGGTATATATTTCTTAAATACCTAAAACTAAACTATACTATATATAAGAGTAATAAATATACTATAAGCTAGTATTACCTATACTATAAAAACTTAATACTAAAAACCTTAAATATAAACTTAATTTTAGTTAATATTAATAGGCCTTAAAGCTATACTCCTTTTATAATTAATACCTTTTATAAAATAAATTCCTTAATTATTAATCAAGTATTTAAATATAAAGAAATAAATGATAAAATAAAAATAAAGGTATTAATATAGTAGAATTAGTATTAAATAGCTATTAAAGTATTATTTAATTTAAGAGCTAAAAAATTTATTATTTACTTTAGAATATTAAATAAAGAAAACTAAGTAAATATAAAAGTAAATACTATACTATTAGCTAATACTTTAAGTAAAGTATTTAATTATAAAGGTATATTAAATAAGTTAGTTAGTATTATTAATAGTATAAATTATAGTAAAATATATTAACTTTACTACTATATTACTTATATATAAAAGAATATACTCTTAAAAGCTAATTAAGCTAAGAATTATAAACTATAAATCCTATTTTAAAGTAATAAAACTTAAAAATACCTTATTATATAAAAATACCTTATATTTATAAAATACTTTAAGTAAATTTACTATAAAAAAAGAAATATAATTATATTATTAGTATTAATCTTAATATAGGTAAAAGAAATGCCTAAATATAGTAAAAGTAAACCTAGCTTATTATTAGAAATAACTGAGGTGGGTGCTGTAGAGCACAGCTTACTAAGGTAGTGGGCTCAGTAAGCGTGCACGCACAGGTCCACTGCTCTGCAGAGCAGAGCACTGCAGCAAGCTACAGTTAGCTAAATCTCACGTAAAATAGAAGCTTTTACATTACTTTTAGTACTATTTAATTCGCTAAAGAATTTATAATAATATCTAATAAAATTTATATCTAATCTCTAACTTTATAGGTTTGCGTAGCTAGTAAGAGTGATTCTAACAGTCTATATAGTTAGCAGCTATAAGGGGGTTTTTTACTTCCTTCCCTTATATACCCTTTAACCTTATTAGTAAATCCTAATTACTAGCTAGGCTTTATAAGCTACTTTTTATTTTCTATAAAATTTATTTA
>SRPU01000668.1:0-15215 GCA_018360185.1 Claviceps lovelessii | reverse complement strand
AAAATTTATTAAAAAAAAAAATAAAAAAAAGAGAGGCTTATTATAAGAGTAAAGGTAAGTAGTAAAGTAATAAGTAGCAACTAAAGGAATAAGGTTAGTAAAATAAAGAAAAGAAAGTAGAAAAAAAGCAGTAACCTTATTAGGAGCTTATAGAGAAGAAAAGACTTATAGTTAGTAATAAGGATAATAAAGGAAAAAAGGTAGAAAAAGAAGGGGAGAAGAGGGTGCTTTTATAGTTATTAGGGAGCCTATAAAAATAAGGGCATTATATATAAAAGTAATCCTAACTAGGCAATTAATACGCTTAAATTAGTAAATTATAGCGTAGTAACAGCAGCCTAGCTACACATTAGTAGCTATTACTAGCTACACTAGCAAAGTAAGTTTCTAACTTAATAGTAATACCCTAGAAAAAGAGGGGGCTAGCTACACTAGGCTATCCCCTCCTATAATATAATAAATTAGAGCCATTATAATAATTATATAAGAAGCTAGCTACATTACCATAGCTTACTTTAAGCCTTAAATTAATAAAGTAAAAGAGAAATAAACTACCTAAATAAGTTAAAGAATAGGTAAGTAAGATAAGGAAAGAGAGAGCACAAATTACAATGCCTAGCGGGCATACCACTATATTGCTATAACTCCTTAGTATAAGGAAAAGTAAGGTTTTATAAAAAAAAAATAAGGCTAGAAAATAATGCTATAATGTAATAACTATAGACTAGCAAATTAGGATGCCTATAAGGGAGATGCCCCTAATAAGCAGTGTAGTAGCAGTGTAGTTACCCTAACCTATTAGAAATACGCTAGTTAAAAGTTATAACTAAGCGTAGTTAGCAAGATAGGTAATAAGAAATAAGGGCATTTCTAGATTTAGCTCTATAAGGGAATAAGCTTAATAGTAAAGGCAGGCTTTACTCTATAGGGGAATAAGTATAATAGTAAGGGAAGCAAAGCTATTATAGAGACCTTAGGCAGATAGCAAGATAGCAGCAAGCTCTTAGCGTAACTATAAATTACTAAGGAGAGGTAATAAAAGGTAGTCTTTACTCTATAGAGGAATAAGTATAATACTAAGGGTAGTAAAACTATTATAGAGGCCTTAGGTAGATAGCAAGATAGTGGCGAGCTCTTAGCGTAACTATAAATTGCTAAGGAGAGGCAATAAAAGGTAGTTTTTACTCTATAAGGGAATAAGTATAATACTAAAGGAAGCAAAGCTATTATAGAAGCTACTAGTAAGCAGTGAGTGAGCTATAACCTATTTATAAGACTATAATTAAGGGTAATTATAAGGAAAGAGGGGGTATTCTATTATAACTATTTCTCCCTAAGGCTTTATATATAGCTAGCCTTATAAGACCTAAGGGGGGTATAGGAGTTATAAGGCACGTAGTACCCTTGCTATAACCTAGCGGCGCGCTAAGGAGGCATATAAAAGGAGAAGCGCGTATATTTGTATAATAGGGTAGAGATTTATACCTTTAAGCACTACCCCCTACCTAGTAGCTACGTTGCAGTGTATCTTCTGTGTCTCAGTCTTCACTCCACTAAGCAGTATCCCGTATCCAGCCTTGACATTTTTATAATAGCTTTACTTCCCTTACTATTATGCTTATTTCTCTATAAAGTAAAGCCTACCTTTACTATTAAGCTTATTTCCTTATAAAGCTAAATCTAGGAATACCCTTATTTCTTATTACCTATCTTGCTAACTACACTTAGTTATAACTTCTAACTAGCGTATCTCTAATAGGTTAGGGTAACTATACTATTACTACGCTACTTATTAGGGGCATCTTTCTTATAAGCGTCCTAATTCGCTAGTCTATAGTTATTACATTATAGCATTATCTTCTAGCCTTATTTTTTTTTTTATAAAACCTTACTTTTTCTTATACTAAGGAGTTATAGCAATGTAGTAGTATGCCTATTAGGCATTATAATTTGTACTCTTTCTTCCCTTATCTTACTTACTTATCCTTTAACTTATTTAGGTAGTTTATTTCTCTTTTACTTTATTAATCTAAGGCTTAAAGTAAGCTATAGTAATATAGCTAGCTTCTTATATAATTATTATAATAGCTTTAATTTATTATATTATAAAAGGGGATAGCCTAATATAGCTAGCCCCCTTTTTTTCTAAGGTATTACTATTAAGTTAAAAACTTACTTTACTAGTGTAGCTAGTAATAGCTACTAATATATAGCTAGGCTACTATTACTATACTATAATTTACTAATTTAAGCGTATTAATTGCCTAGTTAGGATTGCTTTTATATATAATATCCTTATCTTTATAAGCTCTTTAATAACTATAAAAGCACTCTTTTCTTTCCTTCTTTTTCTACCTTTTTTTCTTTATTATTTTTATTACTAACTATAAGTCTTTTTTTCTTTATAAGCTTTTAGTAAGGTTACTACTTTTTTTTTACTTTCTTTTCTTTATTTTACTAACTTTATTTCTTTAGTTATTACTTATTACTTTACTACTTACCTTTACTTTTATAATAAGCCTCTTTTTTTTTTATTTTTTTTTTTAATAAATTTTTTATAAGTACTTAGCTACTTTTTTACTTTTTTACTATTAATCTTTAGCTAGTCTACTATAGCCCCTAAGAATTAAACTCCTTTAATAAAATACTATTACTATATTACTATAGAACTTAATTCTACCTTTAATATTATAATAGTTATAGTATAAGTACTCTATACCTTATTAATAGCTATAGTTTAATACTAATAGCTATACTTTTATTACTAATAAAGAGAAACTTCTTTACTTATATTATAAGCATTAGGTTTATGCCTAAAAGTTATAGCCTAAAGCTCCTACTAGTAATAAGAAGGAATATAATTTATAGCTATATTATATTATAGCTAGTGTACTTATTCCTATAGTATATAGCCCCTTTAATAGTAAGTAACTTACTATAAGGTAGCTATTATTCTTTTATTAATATATTTTCTTTTCTAATTTATAGGGGTAAGTATAAAATATACTACCTATAAGTATAATAATAAAACTTATTTTTATATAAGGAAACCCTCTCTTTTTCTTTAGCCTATATTTTTACTTAAGTATTACTACTAACTTACTATTTCTTTTTAATAAAATATATATTAGGTATATCTTTACTATAAAGTTTTCTACCTTATAAAGAAAAAGACTAATAACCTAAAGTACTACTAAATTTTAGTATAGTTTTCTAATGCTTTTTATAAGCTTATTACTAACTTACTACTTAGGGTTTACTTACTACCATTTTTATATTAAACCTTATGCTTAATAAGTAAAAGAATGTAGATAAGTTAGGATATACTAAAAGGGTATAATTATTATATAAGCTTACTATAAAGTAATAGCGCCGTTAAGATATAGCAATTTAGTAGCTAGTGTTTATAAACTAGTTGCTTATTTCTATTAACTAGTCTAATTATCTATAGTTTATTTATAAGAACCTTTACTTAGTAAGTTTTTTTTTTTTTTTTTCCTTCTTTTTTTTTTTTATTATTTTATTACTACTGCTAACTCTCTGCTAGGTTACTAGTTATGCTTTATTTATATACTCTAGGTCTAAGCAGGCTAAAACTTCTACTACTACGCTGCTATGCCCTATTAGGCTATATATATTTTTAGAGGCACTATTTAATTTAATAGGGAATTTAGCTAGGGAGGAGGATAAGGAAAAGGAATTATAGTAGTAATATTACTATATAGAAATAGTATGCTTTATACTTTTTCTTTTTTATTATTTTTTTTTTTTTTTATTATATAGCTTTACTTAATTAAATAGACTTACTTTTACTAAAAGAAAGATATATACTTTCTTTATTAATTTATTTTACTTATAACTATACTACTATTTAGCTATATATTAACTGCTTATAATCCTTAATTATATCTTTTAAAGTAAAGTCTTTTTATAGTACCTATAAGTTTTCTATTTTATTATAGCCTTTCTACTTTACTAGGTATTTTTACTACTTATCCTTATATTTATAAGTTATAATTTATTCTATCTTATATACCTTAGTATTCTCCTTAAAAGATAGCTACACTACTACTACTTCTTTTTAGTATAGGTTACCTTTAAATAGCTTAAGGCTTATAATATTAAATATATTATATAGTCTTAAAGTTAGAGGTAATTTAAGCTAGTAGGCTAGGCTATAATAACTAACTTTCTTAATAATTTAGTAAGATTTTAAATATTTTACTATAAGCTTTTAGCTTAATTACTATAAATTAATATTTTTTATAGAGAGAAGAATATAATCTTTAATATTAAAGTCTATTAGCTTATGCTTAGTATTATAGTATTTTATATACTAAGCCTAGGTATTACTAAGTAGCTGCTTTATCTCTATATATTTAGCTTATAGTTCTTTTACTCTAACCTTAGCACCTTAATTAATAATATTTAATAGCTTTATTACTTAGTTAGGTTTTCTAGGTTTATACCCTTATAGTAACTCTACTAATATATAGCTATAAGCTATATAATAGCTAGTGTTATATATAAACTATATAAGAGCTAAGTAATTAAGCTAGTTAGTTTATTTTATACACTTAAAGGCTTATAAATAGTATTTTAAAATTTAGTTTATTCTCTTAGTTTAACTATTAGTTTAAGGGTAAAATATAGTGCTAAGTAGCTACTTAGTTACTAAGAGATAGTAGAAAGTCCCCTAGAATTTACTAGTAAAAACTATATCTCTATTACTTATAATGCCTTCTAGTGTACTATAGTTATAAAAGATATTCTTAATAAAAATAATTACTAAGTTACTGCTAATTACTATTATAGTTATAGTAATATATAGTGTATACTTAGAAAATCTATCCACTACTATTAGAATTATATTATATATTTTACTATTTACTTACTTAACTAAAGGTAAGCTTATAATAAAGTCTATTAAGATTTCTTAGAATAATCTTTCTAGCATTAGTAGTACTGCTAGCTTACTGTAAAATTAATATAACCTTAGCTTATTAAGCTAATAATTTATATAATTACTAATATAGGTTTTAATATTTTATTTTAGCCTTAGCTAAAAATACTAGCTTATAACTTATTTAATAGTTTTACTAACTTTATAATAGCTTACTATAGGGTTATTATAAGTTAGCTATAAAATTTTGCTTTTTATTTTAGCTAGGATATATACCTAGCCCTTATATAGTAGTAGTTTATTTCTATTAATTATTTAGGCAGTACTCTTTAGGAATACTAGTATTTTACTACTACTTCATAGCTTTAATTACTACTATATTAAGGTATTTCTTAATTATATAAACTTTAAAGTTTTAAATATTAAAGTAACTAATTCCTTATAGTTAGCTTTATTAGAAATTAACTTAAAAAAGGTTCTTTTAATAGCTAATAACCTTACTATAAGCTTTTAATAAGTTCTCTCCTTAGGTAAAAGTCTATTATATAATAAGTAAAGCTAATTTAAGTGCCTTATAAAGTTAAGAGAATACTTAGTCTTATTCTCTAAAATTCTAATATCTTAGCTACTTACCCCCTTACTTATAGTATATATACTATATATAAGCTAGTTTTTTAGTAATATTTAAGTATTTAAACCTAAACTATTAGGCCCTAGCTATAAACTCTTTTTATTATAAGGTTAGAGTATACTAGCTTTAACTTATATTACTTTATATAATCTCTTTTACTTTACTTACCCCTTAATTTATAATAAAAAGATTTAGGCTAAATGCCTTATATTTTACTTAGTTATTATTTATATATAGCTTAGTAGTAGCTTACTATTAGTAAGTAATAAGGCTAGCTAGTGTAATAATCTAGTAACCTTATTCTAAATATTTAAGGTATTAGCTACTAGTTATATATTAAAGCTATATAGCTTACTAGCTATAAACTTAATAAGAAATAGTAATAAGTATAATACTTATACTTTTATTATTACTTCTTTAAAGAAGTAGTTTAATCTTTAAGATAAGCTATTTATAAGGTTTAGCTTGCTTAGCTAATGCTTTATAATAAAGTTAAATAGGTATAGCTTATTAAGGGCATTTACTTAATAGCTAAATAGCTTTAGCTTTATAGTAAGGTACTTATAATTTAAGTAATTTATAATAACTTAAATAGAGTGCTTTAAATAAGCTAGGTAATGCCTTTATATTTAAAAGGCCTTTTAAATAGTAAAAAGCTTATTATTTAATATTATATATTTTAGTTTTAGGCTAAATAGCTTTCTTAATATATAAGCTATAGGGTGCTAGCTACCTAGCTATAATTAAGCTATAATAGCTTTAATAGTAAAGGCTAATATATTTATCTCTATTTTTAGTAATACCTTTAAATTAAAATAAATAAAAATAAGGGCTTCTAGGAACTTTTACTTAAGTTAATTAAATATAGCTAGCTTACTATTACTTAGCTATAAAGCCCCCTTATTATTACTCTTTAGTAAGTTAGTAAAGAAAATAGTAATTTTACTATATCCTTAAATAAAGTATTTATAAAATTCTATAAACCTAAGGAAATACTAAATATTTATTATACTATAAGGTAGCTACTACTTTACTACTACTTTAATACACTTAGGCTTTATTTTAATACTATTAGGTATAATAATAAAGCTAAGAAAGCTAATATATATAATAAAGAATTTATACTTATTAAAATTAGTATAGAGCTTAGCCTTTTAGAGTTTTTATAAAACTTATTTAATATACCTCTTATATACTACTAGGTTACTACTATAAATTAGAATATTATTTAGGTAAATAATATAAATAGTATTAATAAGCTCTTTTAATGTATTATTAATATACTCTTAAAAGGTAGTTAGTATATTTATAAGGCTAAAAAGCATTATAAGATATTTAAAGTGCCTATATTAATAGTAAAATGCTATTTTCTACTTATTGCCTTTATAAATATATAGCTAATAGTATATATTTTTTAAGTTAACCTTTATAACTACCTTTACTCTCTTTAATTAATTAAGGATTTTTAATATTAGTAATAATAGGGCTTTATTCTTCCTTATAACCATATTAAGGCTATAATAGTTAATATATAGCCTAAGCTAACCTTCTTCTTTTAGTATAAATAGAATTAAGGTACCTAAAGGACTTATTAATTATTAAATCTATTCTTTTTACTATATATTAGCTAGGTATTTATAAAGAACTTATAGCTTTTTCTTAATAAGGTTATAAATTAGCCCCTAAGGAGGTATCTTACTATTAATTAGCTTAATTATATAAGTATAGCCTTCTAAGGCTAGGAGCTAGCTTATAAGTTCTTTTAAGAATATATTTATAAACTTAGTATATACCTTTAGTAGCTTTTTTATAGCTAGGTTACTACTTAGTTACTTATTATTTTTACTTTATTTATTAAGCTAAGGTTTTTTTATATTACTCTCCCTTACTTATAGGCTAGTTCTATTTTTATTATTCCTTAGTATCTTCTTAATCTATACTAAGGCTAGTATTAATAATATAATTATATTCTTTTTTTTATAATAAATTTGCTTTAAGTGCCTAGTAAATATAAGGCATTTTTATATTATTAAATATTACTAAGTCTTATTATTTTAAAATAGAATTTATAGCTTATAGTTCTTTACTTAGTTAATACTTAAAAGTAAGTCCTTCTATATATTAGTAATATAGTAGTAAACCTAATATATTTTACTATAACCTATATTATTAATAATACTAACTAACTTATTTAATATATCTTTATACTTAAGTAAATTGCCTAAGGCACTAGCTAATAGTATAGTATTTACTTTTATATTTACCTAGTTTTTTTTATTTAATATTTTAAAGTAAATAATTAATCTTTTAGCTTTTAAATTAAATAATGCCTTAATAGCTACCTAGTAGTAATTTTACTATATAAATACCTTTATTTTTATTTTATTATTTATTTCTTTATATTTAACTATTTTATTAATACCTAAAGTATTTATTTTATAAAAGGTAATAGTTATAAAGGAAGCATAGCCTTAAGGCCTATTAATATTAATTAGAATTAAGTTTATATTTAAGGTTCTTAGTATTAGGTTCTTATAGTATAGGCAGTGCTAGCTTATAGTATATTTATTGCTTTTATATATAGTGTAGTTTAGTTCTAAGCATTTAAAGGATATATATCCCTTCTTTTAGCACTTATAGCATTAAATATTATTAAAGTCCCTATTATTAAAAGGTTTATAGTTATATTACTTCTAGTTTACTACTAAAGAGTATAATTTTTATTACTTATACTCTATAGGACTTAAGTGTTTTTAATTACTTAGGGATTCTTTATTAGTAACTTTTACCTTTTAGCCTTAGCTTTAAAGGTAGTTTTAACTTTAAGGAAACTTTTAGCTTAGTATTTACTTCTTAATAATAAGGTTAAGGCTATTAAGAAATATATAAATTTAAAATTATTTTAAAATAGCTTTAAAGAGCTTAGCCTTAACTTTACTTTATTTTTAAAAAAAGGTTTAGAATAATATTTTATTATTTTATTAAAGGTTTATTAATATTTTAGTAGCTTTTAAGTAATAAGTATTTTTATTAATAGTTTTAGTCTTTAGCTATTTTATAAATTTTACTTAAGTATACTCTTTAAAGTTTATAAAGCTATTAATAGTAGTATATTATATTTACTAGGGCTTTATATTATTAATAAGGTAGCTATTAGTATATACTACTTTAGCAGTATCTCTAAGGAATATATAAAGGTTTATAGTAAATACTATATATAAGTTTAATAAGAAATTCTAAAGGCTTTTATAGGTATTGCCTTTATATATAGAAGCTTTAAGTTAGGCTTTTATAAATTCTATATATATAAGGGGTGCTATAACTATAAGGTAAGCCTATAGCTTAGGGATTATAATATAACTAATATTAAGAATACTAATAATACTAAGCTTACTACTTTTATAATTTTTAATAAGGTTAACTTTCTTAAGGGATTTCTAAAGTGCCTTAAGGTTTTTATACTTATTAGCTACTTATATAGCTTATAATAACTAAGCTACTTTTTTAATCTTTTTATTAAAGGCTATTTCTTTATTAGTATTTTAATTATTTATATAAGTAAAGTTATAGTCCTTAGTTATAAAATACTCTTTCTTTTTAATTATATTTAATAAATAATTAACCTTTTATAAAACTATAATAAGGTTATAGTTAATTAAATAAGTAACTCTTTTAGTAAATATTTTAATTTAATTAATAGTTTACTATCTTTAAGGGAAAGAAAGATTTAGTTATTAAGGCTAGATATAAAATACTACTTAGTAAAGTAAAGATTAAAATATAAAAGATATACTATAATATAGCTACTAAATAGAGGGTAGTGCTTAAAGGTATAAATCTCTACCCTATTATATAAATATACACGCTCCTCCTTTTATATACCTCCCTAGCGCGCTACTAGGTTATAGTAAGGGCACCACGTGCCTTGTGACTTCTATGCCCCCCTTAGTTCTTATAAGGCTAGCCGTACGCGAAGCCTGGGGGAGGAACGGTCATGACATATAAGAATAAGCTAGCTTACTATTACTACCTTTATAATCTTATTAACTATACTAAAAAGTAAAATTAAATACTAAGCCCTTACTTTTTATTACTTTATTAAGGTTTTACTTAATTTATAAAAAATTATAACTTTTACTTATTAAAATAAAGCTAAGTAATAATTAAAAGAATAATATAAATTTAATAAGTAAGTAAGAATTTTTATTAATAGCTTATTATAAACTTTAAAAAAGCTTATTAAAGGTTTATTAAATTTAAATACTTTTTAGCTAAATAAGCTTTTTATAATACTATAGATTTTATTAGCTTTAAATTAATTTTTTATTAAAAATATAATAATATTAAGGTAGCTATTTAAATTACTTAGTATATTATTAAGCTAAGCTTAAAAAAAAAGAAAGAAATATTTAGCTAAAGTAGTAGCTTTCTTTTAATATATTTTAATAATTATAATATTTATACTTTTACTTTATAAAAAAAAAGGAATTTATTATTATTTTAATAGTAAGCTACTATAAAGCTATACTTAGTATTTAAGTTTTTATAAGTTTTTATATTAAGTAGTTATAGCCTTAACTACTATATATTAGGCATTATATTACTTATTATAAATAACTTAATTCTATATTTATACTATATTAGTTATATATTACTAGTTTTCTTTAGTATAAAATGCCTTTTATTATTATAATACTATTTTAGTATTTTAAATTACTTCTTTAATATACTAATTCTACTATAAATTTAGCTTAAAACTACCTTAAAGTGCTTTTAGAATTATTAAGTTTATAATAAACTAAAGTTTAGTTATTAGCTATTTTATATAATAATTAATTTTCTTTAGTAAATAAAGCTAAGGCTTTATAATATTAAGTTAGAATTATATTATAGCCTCTATAGTAATAAGGTTATTATTTATATATTGTTATGGACTAGCCTAGATGGCTACTGCAATCCAGTGTTAATAAAGTTATTATTATCTATAAAGAGAAAAGAGAGACTACTATCCCCCTCTACTACATATATATTCTATATATAGTGTATATCTATAGGGTTTACCCTATAGGTATAATAAATCTCCTTATATACCCCTCTCTTACTCTACTAAGAATTTAAGCTACTAGCTTAAATCTATTATATAGCCCCTTTATTTACACTGCCCCCTAGCTATTTACTAACTAGTAGCTATTTATATAATAATAATAATATAAGAGTATTAGTAATATAATTAAATAGGTAGAAACTATTGTCTTAGCTAGTTATAATAGACTCTTTATCAATAATAATAAACCTAAAAATAGAAATCCTAGAAAATCCTAAATTAGCTAGCTAATTATATACTAGCTATTAACTATAAATATTTACTTTAGCCTTTAAGTTTTAATAAATATAAGTTTTATATTACCTTTTTAGCCTACTTTTAGTTAATACTTAGTTTTATATTTAGTATTCTATTATTTTTATTCTATTTTTTATTTATAGCTATCCCTTCTCCTATAACTTCTTATAAAATTAAAGTATAAATTCTTTTTTTTTAAAAAAACAAATTCCTTTTTACCCCTTTATTAAATTCTTTTAGTAAGCCTTTCTATTACCCTCTACTACTTTAAAAAACCCTAGCTAAGTATAATAAAAATATAGCTACTATTATTAATGCTTCTTCTCCCCCCCCCTATCTTTAAATAGCTATTATATTTTAGGCTACTATAAGGTAAAGAGTAACTTTAAGAATAAGTTACTTACCCTTATTAATCTTTTTAATTTAAATATATAATACTTATTCTATATTATATATATAGCTAATAATAGTTTATTTTTATATATTTTAAGCTTAGTATACTTTAATAAAAAGTATAGAAAAAAATAATAATATATATATAAAATACTATTATATTTACTTAAAGTCCTATTTTATACTACTTTGCCTATAAAAGAATAATAACTATTTACTATAATAAAGCTATAAAGGCATTATATATTTTTATTTATAATACTATTAATAATAAAAGGTAAAAGGTTATATTAACTAAGCCTTTTAAAGCTTTATATACTGAATTTATAATTACTCTATATACTATTAAAAAGTATATTATACTTATAATAGCTATTAGTTTCTTACCTTTACTTATCTTAACTTATTTAAAGTACTTTTAGTTTATTATTACTATAATATTTAATTATCCCTTACTTACTACTATTATTAATTTCATTATAATTTATTTATTAAAAACTAATATTAATTATACTAATACTTAATTATTTAAGGTATAGTATTAGGTTAAATAGTTAATATCTATATATTAAGATTTATTTACTAATTTCTAAGTATATTAAACTATTATATTTACCTTTTCTTTACTTACTAATAAGTATTTATATATACTTATACTACTCTTTTTTACTAATCTTTATAAAGTTATATTTACTTCTTTTAAAAGCTTTTTTAAAGTTATATTAATTCCTTTTAAAAACCTTTTTAAATTCTTATTATACCCTTCCCTTAATGTTTTTAAAAGTAGGTTTACTTTATTATTTTATTTTAATATTTTAAACTTACCTTAATTACTACCTATCTCTACTATTATATTATTATTACTATCCTTAGCTAATTTTACTTAAAACTAAAGTATAATTAGCGTAAAGCTAATAAACCCTCTCTTTTTTATTATAAGCTAAGAGTTACCCTTATTATTTAATTTTAATTTACTTTTTATAGCTATATTTACTAAATAATATAAAAAAAAAAAAAAAAAAAAAAAAAAAAAAAAAAACCTATTTAAGTTCTTTATTTACTTTATTAAACAATAAGTAATATTAAAGTATAGGGGTATTAAAGCTAAATTAAAGCCTAAATAAAGCCTATTATTATTAAAGTATATATTAAATAGTATATTATATAAAGCTAATTAAGGAATATATTATACTTATATTAAGCTATTATTATAATATATATTACTTTAATATAATTTAAATTATACTAAAGCTATAGTATTTATTAGATATTTAAGTAATTTCTATATTAGTTATATATAGCCTACCTACTTAACTAATATATTATAATAATTACTATATTTTTTAGTATTCTTTATAGCTAAAATAAACTTAACTTAATACTTAAAGGGTTTATTTACTTTATTATTTTAAGGCTATATAAGGCTTAAGTAAAAGTTTTATAATATTTAGAAAAAAAAGGGGTTATTTATTATATATTTTATTAAATTAATATAGAAAATAAAATATATTCTCTTTAAAATATTTAGTTTTATAATAAAAAGGGTTAAAATATTAAGTATAATATATTTAGCTATAATTTAATTTAGCTTCTTACTTAAGTAAAGGGTATAAATATTATGAAGGCTAAGCTATACCTTATTCCCTAGCTAATAATATTTTATTAAACAGTATAATTTATTAAAGAATTCTTATTATTATTATTAAGTAAAGTTAATAATAACTCAAGTAAGTATTATACTTTATTTAATATACTTAAGGAACTAAACTACTTACTCTTTAGTTAATATATAGTTTTAATTAAAAGCTAATATATACTAAATAAAGTTAATATTAAAACTATAAAAAGCTATATATATACTAAAGCTAGTAATTAAATGTTAAGCTAGTCGCTTAGGAATCAGGGGCGATTAGGTAGGACGAATATAGTAGGAATCTACACGCATTTAATAGTAGGACTAGCTATGTATTTAAGCTAAGACTTATCCTTCTTTTCTTTCCCTTAGAGGTAATTCCCTATTAAATCCCTAGAGAATATCCCCTTATTCTATAGTATCCTTATTCTATAATACGCTACTAATACATAGATATCTAGCTTATTCTCATAACTAATTATCTCTAATTAGGTATAGAATTATTAGTTTAAGGTAGACTAATAAATGTAATAATTAGGTCTAATTCCCTTTATTACTAAATTAGGCATAATAATTATTCCCCCCTTATAATAATATTAACCTAATGTTGTTTTATAATTAGCCCCTATTTTTATTTATTTTTATTTTTATTTTAGAACTAGTAATATATACTAATTTAGTATATAATTATAAACCTAATAGGCATTATTTAGTAGGGTAAAAGATTTCTATTTTTTAGTGTTTTCCTTTTCCTTTATACCCTTTATTTCCTTATTAATTATCTTTTAATTCCTAATATATTTTATAGAATCTTTTCTATTTATACCTAATTTATTTAATAATATTAGAATTATTTAAGAGATCTTTTATAATGCTAGCATTTAGCATTAAACCCTTAAAGGATAGGACCTAGAAGGTTTTAGACCTAAAATTATTAGGTAATTTAGTAGGTTATTATAGAATTGTAATAGAAATTAAGAAGATTAATTAATTAAATAGAACTAAACTATTAAAAATTTAATTTCCTTAAAGACTCTATAAATTAGGTATATTTTAATTTTGCCCCTATTTAGAGTATATTCTTATATTTATTATCTTAATTAGTTTATTATTTAATTATATTTAATTCTATATCTAACACTAGTTTTATTAGCTAACCTACATTAGAATATTAGGCTAAAATATAATATAATTCTATATTCTAGGCTAGTACTAATTCTAGTTTAAATTAGAGATTTTTTTCTTTATTTATATATTTTACCTTAAGGGATAGAATATTTACTATTAAATTAAATAATAAATTAAGTTCCCTACTTTCTTATACTTACTATTATACTTTAAAGCATAAAGAGAAGAAATAGAAGAAGCTAGAGAAATTAGCTAAAAAAGCTATTAAAAAGATTTGCCTTAGTAATTCTATATCTAAATCCTTAGGGATTTAGGTTATTTTTATAACCCTAAAAAAAGAAAAGGAGTTATATTTAACTATAACTCCTATGCCTACTTATATAGAATTAAGTAAATTTATATAAAATTAGGCTAGAACTATACTAGAAGATACTACTATTACTATTTAAGCTAAAGAATATATTTAATATTTAAAAATAATACTAACTAGTTTAGAAATTATAGTAAAGAAGGGGCAATTTGCCTTTCTTTTTTCTACTTATAAAGATATTCCTAATAGTATAAAATATTATTATTACACTTTAAATATAACTTTTTACTATAATATAAGTATTAGCATTAGATTTTATTAATAATTTCTTAATAATTTACTTAGATGCCCTAATTGCTATTAGTATATTATAATAATTTTATTAAAGTATGTAAATTTATAGATAATTTAATGTATTCCATTAGTAATGAATTTATATTATTAGAATAAAAGATATAGGAGTATTTCTACAATTTTTTTTCCTTATTTATATAGTTTATTTTAAACTATTATTATAATAATAGTTTCTGCTTTAACTAGAAATGGTTAGAGGTAAGGAATTAGGAAAATATTTTTTTTTTTTTATAATTCTAATTTAAGGTGGAATTATAGGTAAATATTAATAAATATAATAATAAAGTAACCACTGCTTAATTAGTCTATAAAAATTTATTTATAATACCTAAAAAAATTATAAGTTTTCCTTTCCCTTTTAATTCTTAACTAATTTAAATAGAATAGTTAAGCGAAGATTAAGCTAAATTTTAGCGTAATTAAATGCTACGTTTAGCTAGCACTAATTGTTATTTATAAATATATAGAATAATAGTCTTAATTTTTATTAAATTAATAGCTACTTTTAATAAGGATATAAAA